>CAMZMU010000093.1:5597651-5858731 GCA_947311845.1 Poa pratensis | reverse complement strand
GAGACGAGAAGAGAGGCACGCCTGGCCGCGCGGGCCGCCGTCGAACGCCTCTGGTGGCCGCCGCAGTGCCTGCCCTGGGCTGGGAGAGAGAGAGGAGAAGACAGGTTACGTATCCAACGCGAGGGAGAGAGGGTTGGGGACGTGATTTAGCTCGCGTTCCACTGGTTCGACCAATTTGGCCGGACGGGCCAATTCCGGATCTATATTGAATATTTGCTTTGGTGGAACGAGCTCGTTCCGTTCCATCTCGAAACCGAACACCGGAATCGGAATCGTCCCCAGGGGTTCCATTCCACCCCATCCAAAAAAAAAGAACACACCCTTGGTCACCATGCATCTTCTTAGTATATACAGTACCTTGTTTGATTGGTCCACTTGGCTTCTGCTTTGGTCATTAGACAGACTTCTGCTCCGCAAGTTTCCAACGGTTGGGGTGATCACGTTGACGATTGGGCCTCCTTCCTAAGGACGGCGCTGGGCCGTCTCCACCATAATGAGCCATCAAGGAATATGAGTCCAATGCCTTACTAACAGGGTTGGATGAATTTTCTCAAAACAAAAAAAAGGTTGGAGGAAAAATAGGTGGGTCCTAGCTCTTTCCCATGTGGCACCGGCTTACTAGCTAGTACTCCCTCCGTTCCCAAAATAAGGCATATAAATTTAGTAAAAAGTCAACGAATATTAAGTTTAACTAATCATATAGACAAAAGATGAATATTTAGAATACCAAATAAGTATCAATAGACTCACCATAGAATATAATTTTATAGAATGATTATAAAATCTTGTGAATATTGATGTTTTTGTCTATAAAATATGTCAAAGTTGAACTAAGTTGACTTTTGACTAAAAATTGTGGTGTCGACGCCATCTAAGACGACATTCAGAGGGCCTTCGCTTTCATGTGCACCTTCATGACCTAGTTCCATTCTGAGTAGCTGGTCAACAACTACGGATGCATCGATTCGTGTCCTCCTTTGCGAATTGCTTGTTGGCGTGAATCACACGTTCGTTGGGAGACCCCAAGAGGAAGGTATGATGCAGTTCAGCAGCAAGTTTTCCCTCAGAAAGAAACCAAGGTTATCGAACCAGTAGGAGCAGCAACTCTTCAGAAGGTTGTTGGTGGCGCGCGGCGCAAACGATCACCAACGTGGAATCTGCACACAACACAATCAAACTACTTTGCCCCAACGAAACAGTGAGGTTGTCAATCTCACGGCTTGCTGAAAACAAAGGATTAAACGTATGGTGTGGAAAATGAGTATTAAATTGCAGAGAATGAAAAAGGAACAGTTTGCAGTTTGTGGTTGTTTAATCAGTGTAAAAGAATGGACCGGGGTCCACAGTTCACTAGTGGTGTCTCTCCATAAAAGATAACTAACATGTTGGGTGAACAAATTACAGCTGGGCAATTGACAAATAGTGAGCGCATGACAATGCATATACATGACATTGACTACTATGATATTTAATTGGGCATTACGACATAATACATAGACCGTTATCCAACAGCATCTATGACTAATAATCCACCGCCGGGTTGTCATCCGAGTCCCCGTTGGTATTAAGTTGCAAGCAACGGATAATTGCATTAAGTAAAGTGCGTAATGTAAACAAACACATATGCCGTGGACATAGCATCGTTAGGTTATCCCTAGTGGCAACAGCACATCCACAACCTTAGAACTTTCTGTCACTGTCCCAGTTAAACGGAGGCATGAACCCACTATCTAGCATAAATACTCTCTCTTGGAGTTACAAGCATCTACTTGGCCAAAGCATCTACGAGTAACGGAAAGCATGCAAGATCTTAAATAACATATAAGATAGATTGATAATCAACTTGACATAATATTCAATATTCATCGGATCCCAGCAAACACAACATGTAGCATTACAATAATATGATCTTGATCATGTAGGGCAGCTCACAAGATCTAAACATGATGGCACAAAGTGGAGAGACAACCATCTAGCTACTGCTATGGACCCGTAGTCCAAGGATGAACTACTCACGCATCACTCCGGAGGCAGGCATGGCGATGTAGAAGCCTCCGGTGACGATTCCCCTCTCCGGCAGGGTGCCGGGAAGAGGTTCTGAACCCTCCCGAGCTAGGGTTGACGGCGGCGGCGTCTCTGGAACTTTTCGTGGATATTTGCTCAGGTACTTAGGGTTTTCGCGTCGGGGGGAATAAGTAGGCGAAAGGGCGGCGGCTGACCCCCGAGGGGCCCACACCACCCTAGGGCGCGCAGGGGGGGCCCGCGCCCTAGTGCGTGTGGGCCCTGGTGGCCCTCCTCTGCTGCTCCTTTGGTCCGTCAGGTGTGTTCTGGTAAAATAGGGACCCCGTGTAGTTTCGTCCAATTCCGAGAATATTTCCAGACTAGCTTTTCTGGAATACAAAAACAGCAGAAAACAGGAACTGGCACTTCGGCATCTTGTTAATAGGTTAGTCCCAAAAAATGTATAAAAGTGATATAAAGTAGATGCAAAACATGTAGCAATTGGTATAAAACAAGCATGGAACATCAAAAATTATAGATACGTTTGAGACGTATCAGCATCCCCAAGCTTAGTTCCTACTCGTCCTCGAGTAGGTAAACGATAAAAACAAAATAATTTTTGAGGTGACATGCTACATCATAATCTTGATCATATAATATTGCAAGGCACATGTAAATGAATGAAGTGATCCAAGTCAATGGTCTATAATTTGCTACCAAATAGATAATGAGTAAACAATGAATCACACAAGCTAAACGTTTTCATGAATAGTACTTTCGAGACAAGCATCAAACAGTTTTGCATAAGTGTTAACTCATAAAGCAATAGTTTCTAATAAAAGGTATTTAATCAACACAAAGGAAGAATTAGTTTCAGCATTTGCTTCAACTTTCAACATATTTATCTCATGGATATTGTCAACACAAAGTAGTATAACAAGTCCAATACATTGCATATAACGCATGTTGTAACAAAGTTGACACTAGTGTTTGCTTGTGGAAGACAGAAAGAATAGGAAAACTGACTCAACATAAAAGTAAAAGAAAGGCCCTTCGCAGAGGGAAGCAGGGATTAAATCATGTGCTAGAGCTTTTAGGTTTTTGAAAGCATATAGAGATTGCATAAAATATTTGATACTCCTCCCAACCTTGCTAACACAAGCCATGGCTAACCGAATCCTCGGGTGCCTTCCATCAATCACATACCATGGAGGAGTATCTATTTTTGAGAGGTGTTTGTTAATTGTCAACGAATGGTAGCGGGTGAGAACAGTATTCTACCTGTCGAACGGACTTTTAAGAGCGGCTCCCATGAAGGACGTTATTTCTACCAGCAAGGCAGATCATCCCTCTTTCTCTTTGGTTTACACACATTCAGGTATTTCACTGTTTGTCATTGCTTACTGATGAATCAGGGCAAAAGTGTGAAGAGAATTAATTGGTTAAAGTTGTAATTAATTGGGACTGGGCACCCCGTTGCCAGCTCTTTTTGCAAGTTATTGGATAAGCGGATGTATATGCCACTAGTCCAGGTGTAAAAGTCCATTCGACAAATAGAATAAAGAATAACCACACTAATTCCTCATGAGCTAGTAAACATTGACACAAAAAGGGAATAATAACATTTTGAATAATTTAAAGGTAGCACATGAAAAATTTACTTGGAGTGGCAAGGAAATACCACATATAGGTAGTTATGGTGGACACAAATGGCATGGATTTTGGCTCAAGGATTTGGATGCACGAGAAGCATTCCCTCTCAGTACAGAGTTTAGGCTAGCAAGGTTATGTAAGCAAACAAGAATATCAACCCGTACACCAAGTTTTATATGACAAACATATTGCAAACGTTATAAGACTTCATACCGTCTTCCTTGTTAACCAAACCCTGTTATTAGAAAATATCTAGACCTTAGAGATACCACCGATGCAAACCAAATTTTCAACAAGCTTTACGGTAGTTCTTCACTAATAGGCTTAACTCATGTGATGCACAATTTAATCATGATCTACTTGTTAACTCAAAACAATTGACAAGCATCAAGTTATCCATTAGTGATCTACAAGATTAAGCAAGTTTTTCCTTATACCAATTACCACATGCAACATTTTCTGAACCAACCAAACACCAATCAATTTATTTCATCAACTCTCCAAACAAATATAAGTGAAGCAAGAGAGTACTTTCTACAAAAGAAAGCTAATAGCTCTGACAAGAGATACATGAAAACAAGAGCTAAAAGCTGAACAGCGCTAGATATGAATACTCAACAAATATAAGTGAAGAATAGGAGTATTCTCATGAAAAAGCGGAGCGTGTCTCTCTCCCAATCAAGAATGCTAGGGTCCAGTCAAGCTTTATTGAAAATAAAAGTGCAATACTGAAAATAAAAGCACACAGACGCTCCAAGAAAAGCACATATGATGTGAAAGAATTAAAATATAGTTTCACTAGAGATGACCTGATAATTTTGACGATGAAGAAGGGGATGCCTTGGGCATCCCCAAGCTTAGACGCTTGAGTCTTCTTGAAATATGCTGGGGAGATCCATGGGAGCCTCCCCAAGCTTAAGCTCTTCACTCTTCTTGATCCTATTATATCATCCTTCTCTCTTGACCCTTGAAAACTTCCGTCACACCAAACTCAAAGTAGATCTCATTAGAGGGTTAGTGCATAATCAAAAATTCACATGTTCTATAAAGACGCAATATGATTTGTTACTTTAAACATTAGCTACAGCCACTGATGTTATGTGAAGCTCTTCCACCCAAAAAAGAATTTCACTCAACACTAGTAAAAGAGAGAATGCAAAATAAAAAGGCATAATCTGTCTAAAACAGAACAGTCCGCAAAGACGAATTTTTTCGAGGCACTTACGACGCTCAGATCGAAAACTTGAACTAATGAAAGTTTCAGACATTCATAAAGATTACGCACAAAAATTTCAGATTTAATTAACAATCTGGTGATTTTAGGAATTTCGTACAGTGAACAGCAAAAATCTGTTTCTGCGCAGCAATCAAAATTAAGCATCATCTTAACATTAGAGGCTACTCTTGGCACAACAATGCGAGAAAATAAAGATACAAAGGAGTTGCTACAGAAGTAAACACTCCTTGACTCAATAAAAGAAAAATTGCAGAAAAAAAAATGGGTTGCCTCCCATAAGCGCTTTTCTTTAACGCCTTTTAGCTAGGCACAAAGCATGCATCAAGTATTACCAAGTGAAGAAGCATCAAAGAGAGGTCGGAAGTTTTCTCAACAATGCATTTATCTTATCTATGTAGGTTTCGGAATTCCCTTTCTCAATACCTCTAGGCTCATCATTTCATCAAATGGGTTTCAGGAACAATCCAATCAAAATTCTTTTCTAGTGCCTCCTGCATTCCTATAAGCTTAAAAGGTATTGGTATTTTAACTTCCCCCTCACATTAGTTTCTTAGTGTACTTAGCCTCTCTTTTTCAAGTTTTTCAAGTGTATTAACAACGTCAATACAATACCAAGCATCTTGTATTTAATAAAAACTTTTCTAGCTTCCCTAGCAACATCACCAAATTCTTTAAGTAGGGTTTCTAAAACAAAATCTTTCTTTTCACCATCTTCCGTATCATGAGTTTTAGAAACATGTGCTGCATTATGGGACTAAGATTGACAAACCGAGCTTCCAACATGTGAACTAGAGAAGCTGTAGCAATTTCATAATTTGGAGCAAGTTCTACCAAGGATCTATCTTCAAAATCTTAACCATACTAACATGATTAAGAATTCCTCAATGTTATCTCTTCCAATGATAGACCCACTACCCACAGATATTTCTTTTAAAGTATACTTAGGGAGAAGCATGATGAAATAATAAAAACCAAACAGAAAATAAACTAGATGCAAGTAACTAATTTTTTTGTGTTTTTGATAATTGAAAGCAAACAAGATAAAATAAAATAAACTAAGCAAGACAAAAACAAAGTAAAGAGATTGGAAGCGTGAAACTCCCCTTGCAGAAGACTGCTGTCTCCCCGGCAACGGCGCCAGAAAAAAGCTTGATGCGTGAATCACACGTTCGTTGGGAGACCCCAAGAGGAAGGTATGATGTAGTCAGCAGCAAGTTTTCCCTCAGAAAGAAACCAAGGTTATCGAACCAGTAGGAGCAGCAACTCTTCAGAAGGTTGTTGGTGCTGCGCGGCGGACGATCACAACGTGGAATCTGCACACAACACAATCAAACTACTTTGCCCCAACGAAACAGTGAGGTTGTCAATCTCACGGCTTGCTGAAAACAAAGGATTAAACGTATGGTGTGGAAAATGAGTATTAAATTGCAGAGAATGAAAAAGGAACAGTTTGCAGTTTGTGGTTGTTTAATCAGTGTAAAAGAATGGACCGGGGTCCACAGTTCACTAGTGGTGTCTCTCCATAAAAGATAACTAACATGTTGGGTGAACAAATTACAGCTGGGCAATTGACAAATAGTGAGCGCATGACAATGCATATACATGACATGATGACTACTATGATATTTAATTGGGCATTACGACATAATACATAGACCGTTATCCAACAGCATCTATGACTAATAATCCACCGCCGGGTTGTCATCCGAGTCCCCGTTGGTATTAAGTTGCAAGCAACGGATAATTGCATTAAGTAAAGTGCGTAATGTAAACAAACACATATGCCCGTGGACATAGCATCGTTAGGTTATCCCTAGTGGCAACAGCACATCCACAACCTTAGAACTTTCTGTCACTGTCCCAGGTTAAACGGAGCATGAACCCACTATCTAGCATAAATACTCTCTTGGAGTTACAAGCATCTACTTGGCCAAAGCATCTACGAGTAACGGAAAGCATGCAAGATCTTAAATAACATAGATAGATTGATAATCAACTTGACATAATATTCAATATTCATCGGATCCCAGCAAACACAACATGTAGCATTACAATAATATGATCTTGATCATGTAGGGCAGCTCACAAGATCTAAACATGATGGCACAAAGTGGAGAGACAACCATCTAGCTACTGCTATGGACCCGTAGTCCAAGGATGAACTACTCACGCATCACTCCGGAGGCAGGCATGGCGATGTAGAAGCCTCCGGTGACGATTCCCCTCTCCGGCAGGGTGCCGGGAAGAGGTTCTGAACCCTCCCGAGCTAGGGTTGACGGCGGCGGCGTCTCTGGAACTTTTCGTGGATATTTGCTCAGGCACTTAGGGTTTTCGCGTCGGGGGGAATAAGTAGGCGAAAGGGCGGCGGCTGACGACCCCCGAGGGGCCCACACCACCCTAGGGCGCGCAGGGGGGCCCGCGCCCTAGTGGCGTGTGGGGCCCTGGTGGCCCTCCTCTGCTGCTCCTTTGGTCCGTCAGTGTGTTCTGGTAAAATAGGGACCCCGTGAAGTTTCGTCCAATTCCGAGAATATTTCCAGACTAGCTTTTCTGGAATACAAAAACAGCAGAAAACAGGAACTGGCACTTCGGCATCTTGTTAATAGGTTAGTCCCAAAAAATGTATAAAAGTGATAAAAGTAGATGCAAAACATGTAGCAATTGGTATAAAACAAGCATGGAACATCAAAAATTATAGATACGTTTGAGACGTATCACGAATCACGCGCTCTTTCCTTTCTGAATCTTCGTGTTATTCATGTCCGTGTCTTTGTTCTGAGATCCCGACATAGTTCCACGACAGATCAAACGCAATGGAGAGACCGATCGAACGCAACAGAGAGGTGGATCGAACACCGTGGCTCTGTCGTTGTAGGAAAAAACTAAACGAGCTAGTACTCATACATGAGAGAACAAGAAATAGATGAACACCAAGTATGTGCCGCGTTCATAGTAGGAAAACGCCTTTTAGTGGCGCACCTTTTTGGAATTTTGTGGCGCACCCGCAACTTTGCTGGGTGCGCCACAGAATTGTCGTCACTAATTTTTTTTCTGTGGCGCACCCCCACCGTGCGCCACAGAAATACACAGATTTTTGTGGCGCACTCGGTAAGCATGCGCCACAGAATGTGTTCGTCAGTTTTTTTAAAAAAATACGGCGCTGCACGGATGTCCTCGCCCAGCGCCCCGACCTCGACCGCGCCGCCGCGTTCGTCCTCCGCTCCGCCCCGCCGCGCCACCGCCCTCAGGGACTCATCGTCCTCCCACTAGTAGGGAAACCCTATATAGGTAGGTGGGCACTCTGTGGCGCACCCTTAATTGGTGCGCCACAGAAATAATTCTGTGGCGCATGGTTCCCCGTGCGCCACAGAAATCTTGCCCTTTCTGTGGCGCATCCATTGCCCATGCGCCACAGAAAGCCAGAATTCTGTGGCGCATGCCATCCCATGCGCCACAGAAAATGTGTGGGTCACACGTCCAATGATTGGGCCAGATCCATCTAGGAACTTTCTGTGGCGCACTGCCCACGGTGCGCCACAGAAAGCAAACTTTCTGTGGCGCATGCGTTTGGATGCGCCACAGAAAGCCACCTAGCCCGTGCGCCACAGAAATGCAGCTTTCTGTGGCGCACGAAATCCGTGCGCCACAGAATATTAGCCCAGATCTACAAAAAGGTGGCAGCCCCACTTTCCCCATGTGACCTTCTCCATTCTCCCATCTAGCTCGAGTCCTCCTCTCTCCCATGCCATTTTGACCATCCTATTCTCCATTATTTGTTGTTAATTAAACCTACTTTGTTTGCTATATATTGGTGAAGGCTTGGGGAGAGCCTCCATATATACTCTCCTCTCTTTTTGTCCACTATTTTCTCTCCATCACCACACACTCTCTCTCATCGATCACGGTCACGTCTCGGAACGGATCTAGATCTACTAGGTGGGTATTGTTGGATGGATGTTTGTTAAAGGCATGAGAAACTTGTCGGCGGGCGATTGTGTGTGTGGTTTGCATGAAGCAAACTATTGTTGAACGGATCTATGCATGAAACTTGTGTGTGTGGTTTGCATGAATCTTTGCATGTTGTTGCTTGCGCCGGCGTGGTGCATGGATGTTTGCCGAAATGTTGATTCATTTCCATTTCGGTAAATTTTTGCACCACCCATATGTCCTACTTTTAGGGGAAGTCATGCCGAATTTTTTCGTCGAACATTTCCGACTTTCCGACTTCCCGCATGAGAAGCTTGTATGTGTGTGTGCATGTTGCGGTTAATTAATTCTAATTAATAACACATACTCTATATGTATACCGCGTAGGCGACCATGGTCATCAAGATGAGCTCCAGTCGAATCAACAACTACAAGGAAGAAGCGAAGGCGGAAATGATCGGTGCAACGGGCGCCAGATACGATGTCCGTGTCGAAGTTGCAAACTTGTGAGATGGATCGACCCTGATTCCGGACAATTGGAGGAACACCTGCTCAGGCGCGGTTTCATGCAAGGCTTCAACCAAGCGCCGACAGCAAATGTTGCGCCTGAAGACGAGGCGGGCAAGATGATCGTGACGAAGGAGATGCCGACGGACATGGTCACGATGAAGGAGTAGATGGTGGTGGAGAAGACGCGAACACGCCGCAGAGCTCGCTAATGTCGGCCTTGATGGAGTCTCATGTTCAAGAACTGCTCCTCAAGGAGGCGAGCACCGTTAGAGAGAAAGCCAAGCTGGCGCAAATGGAGATAGACGGGAAGACTCCGTTGTATCCTGGGTGCCGGCCACAGGATACGCGCTTGCAAGTAACGCTTGATGCTCTGGAGATGAAGTCGGGAAACAAATGGACCGACGCGAGCTTCAACAAGAACATGCAATTCTTCCACGAGCGTCTTCCCGAGGGGAACACATTGCCAACTAGTATCGAGGAGGCCAAGAAAGTCGTGTGCCCTCTTGACCTACCGCACGTTAAATACCACGCCTGCATCAATGATTGCACAATTTATCGGGGCGAGTACGAGGACAGAACCACATGTCCGGTGTGCGGCCAAGGACGGTACAAGAGCCGTGGGAAGAAAGTTCCTCGAAAAGTGGTATGGTACTTTCCTATCACTCCCCGTCTGCAGCGGTACTTCGTGGACCCTAAGGAAGCAAAGCTCATGCAATGGCACGCGGAAAGGGAGAAGCCCGAAGAAGATCCGGAGAAGGGCAGGATCCTTACACACCCTTCAGACGCTAGCCAGTGGCAAGAGTTGGACGCCGTCGGAAATTTCGGAGGCGACGCAAGGAACGTCAGGCTCGGTATGAGCACCGATGGACTCAATCCGTTCGGCAACCAGAGTAGCACGCATAGCACCTGGCCCGTGTTTGTATGGCCTTACAACCTTCCCCCGTGGTTGTGCACGAAGCAAAGGTACATACACATGAGTATTCTCATTCAGGGGCCGAAACAAGCAGGTGTCCACATACATCTGTATCTCGCGCTGTTGAAAGAGGAGTTAGCCACGTTGTGGGAGACGCCAGCCCGTACGTGGGATGCCTACACTGGAGATTATTTCGACATGAGAGCCGCGTTGCTCACGACGGTGCAGGACTATCCTGGTTGCTCATATGTATCGGCCCAGGTAGGCCACGGATTCTGCGCATGTGTCAGGTGCATGGATAAGACCCCGCATCTCCAGCTACCAAGGAATCCCGGGTCTTCGAAAACCGTGTACCCAGGGGCTCGAAGGTGGCTTCGCATGGATCACCCGTGGAGAAAACGCGGTGACCTGTTCAATGGTAAGGACGAGATCGAAGGAGCCCCGAGCCCGAGGAGCGGCACAGAAATCGACGAGCTGTTGAAAAATTGGGAGGAGTGCCCCGCGCCGGGAAAGAAACGACCGAAGGTAGATCCGCTGCTGGGTGTATGGAAAGCGAGGTCTGTTTTCCACGACTTGGAGTACTGGAAGGTCCTTAAGACGCCACATAGCCTCGATATGATGCACATTACGAAGAATGTCACCGAGGCTCTGCTTGGCACTCTTTCCAACATGCCGGAAAAGTCCAAGGATGGGACGAAAGCAAGATACGATCTGAAATGGCTTGGTGTCAGGAAAGATCTTCAGATCCCCGATAGTGATGACGATGATGATGATGATCAGACGGAAGGGACTCAAGGTCGCCGCAAAAGGGTAAAGAAGAACACTGTGGTGCTTCCCGCTACGTGCTTCACTATGAGTCCGGAGGAGCTCGAGCAATTCTACAGGTGTCTCCTAGGAGTCAAATTTCCTCATGGTTACGCGGGGCAGATAAGCAGATATCTGGACGGAACGAAGAAGAGGTTTAGCGGGATGAAGTCTCACGACTGTCACGTGCTGTTGACGCAGATACTTCCCGTTGCGATTCGAGGGATAATGGACGAGCACGTCCGTGATACGCTGCTTGCCCTTTGCAATTTTTTCGACGTCATCAACAGGAAGTCGATCGGCGTGAAGCAGCTCGACAGGCTACAGGAAGAGATCGTGCTGATACTATGCGAGCTCGAGATTTACTTCCCGCCAGCATTCTTTGATATCTGCGTGCATCTCCTTCTCCATGTCGTTGATGACATCAGGCAGCTCGGGCCAACGTTCATGCACTACATGATGCCGTTCGAAAGGATGAACGGTGTCATGAAAGGATACGTTCGCAACAGGGCCCGTCCAGACGCAAGCATGGCCAAGGGCTTTCTAACCTACGAGTGCATCTCCTTCTGCCAGAATTATCTAAGCACCGAGAACCAGCATGTTGGTCTGCCCAGGAGGAAACACTTCGGCAGGCTCCATGGATATGGTCACCGAGAGGGCACCAGCTCAATCTTTGTCAGCATGCAGGGTCGAAAGGACGACTTCGACAGGGCTCACCGGGTCGCGCTACAACACTTACAATTGATCGAAACTTGGGTGGAAGAGCACAAATGCTTACTCGAGCAACATTACATCAACCTGGGCCGGCCGAGGAAGAAGGGAGACGTAACCAGAGAGCACAACTCCAGCTTCACGCGTTGGTTCAAGCAAAAGCAACTGGAGCTAGCAAAGAGCAAAACGCCATCTACGGAAGATGAAAGACTCATATTCTCCTTATCACGGGGTCCCTCGCACAACGTAAAGACCTATCAGGCGTACGACATCAACGGCTACAGATTCTACACCGAGGAAAAGGACAAGAATAACGAATATCAAAACTCAGGAGTAACTATGTTATCCTACGGCGATGAGGAGGCTACTGTCAAGGAAAGATACTTCGGAAGGATTGAGGACATATGGGAGCTCAACTACTGTGGAGAGTTGGTGCCAATGTTCCGTGTAAGATGGGCCAAGGACGTCGTCAAAGAAGGCCGGTATTTCACCACCATGGTAATACCCGATGCCAAATCGAAGAACGCCTCCGCGAAAAATGAGCCATGGGTACTCGCTAGCCAAGTTGAGCAATGCTTCTTCATTACCGACCCGTCAAAGCCTAGCCGTGTTGTCGTGAGGAGGGGCAAGAGGAGCATCATCGGAATGGAAGGAGACGCCACCGAGGAAGAATTGGACAACGAGCCAAAGATCGAGGAGGAATTCGACAAGTTCTTCGACATGCCTACTACTAGTACACAAAGAAGGAAGACCTCCCTACCTACTAAAGGTTGTCCGTTCACGCGAAGAAATCTCAAGGTGACCGCCTAAAGTTTTCAACCGCGAAGAAGGGAAAGAAGAGAAGCTAGCTCGGAACCGAGACGAAGAAGAGACTTTTTTGGTGTATTTAATTTGTGTGTATATATATATTCAATGAATATGTATGAGACATTGTGTGTGAGACAATGCAAGAGCATATATATATGTATTCAATGAATTGAATATGTATGAGTTAATGCAAGTTTTTGAATATGAGTCAATGAATTGAATATGTATGCATGAATTGAATATACATTGTGTGTGAGACAATGCAAGTTTTTGAACCAAATTTTAAAGAAAAAAAGTAAAAAAAAAATTCTGTGGCTTTGTTGCTGTTTGTGTCATCAAACAGCAGCACAGCTTTTTAAATTTCGTACTAGACAATTCTGTGGCGCACCGTTGGATTGGTGCGCCACAGAATCCTTCCTTTCTGTGGCGCACCTGTCCAACGGTGCGCCACAGAATCCTTTCTTTCTATGGCGCACCAGTCCAACGGTGCGCCACAGAATACTGCCTTTCTGTGGCGCACCGCTCAACGGTGCGCCACAGAAATCTTTTGTGCCCACTTACATGTGGGCCCGCCATCGCGCTGCGCCTCTTCATCCAAAATTCCCAAATCCCAAATTAATCGCGCGCGCTCGCGAACTCCACCCTCGCCCCTACTCGCCGCCGGTGAACCACCACCTCCACTGCCACCTCGACACGCCCAGGGCCACCCGCACCAGCCGCCGCCCGCCCCGGCCTACTGCCCATCTTCCTCCTCCAGACGCCCGCCCCGGGCGGCCTCGCCGGCAACCCTCGCCACCGGCACGCGCGCGCATCAGGAGGTTGCAGGCGCCCGCCGCCGACGGCCTCGATACCGGCCTCGACGCCGTCCCCTTCTTCTTCGCCTGCGCAGGTCTCCCTCCTCCCTCCTCCCTCCTCTCTCCCTGCCATCTTCCTCCTCCTCCCTCCTCTCCACCGAACTATGCACTCTAGGTGCTTGTGGAAATGCCTAACCGGACACTATTGTTGATCAATGGTGGTTGCTGCCAAGGCAAGCCATCAGAGATCAGTCCCATGTTCTTGGGATCAGACAGCCATCAGTCCATCACCAAGTCTCTAATTTTATCCAACCATTTATTGCCTTGCTTCTTCACTTTTGGGCTGGATCAGGCAGCCACCAAGAAATCATTTACTTACATAGGGAAAGAAATTCAGTACCTTTTCCTCACATGTGAGACTTTCAGGTTTGCACAACCTCCATACAAGTTATTAACTTTGTGCGTGCATGTGGTGTCAGTGTAGCTTGTAACATTGCTGATCATGATTACCAATAAGCTCAACGTGATTGATACAAGAGATGTTGAAAAGCCCATCAACATTTTGTATGGACACACTTCCTCACAGCATTATGCATGCACTTCATCCTGTACTTTTTGTTGAAGGATATAAGAAAAACTGAAGGTAATGGATTCTGCTCTAGAATCATTGGCATGCATGTATACATGTCCATAAATATGCCTTCATTTGAGTTTTTTGCTCCATCAGAACTTAATTTGTGGACATAGTTTTATGTACATGTATGATGAAACAGATGGAATAACCAGAAAGTGGCGTCATAGGCATGTCCTGATCGCTGTTGGTAACGAGAAAGTGGCGTGAGTGGTACGATGATAAGCTCTGTTGTCATGTCCTGATCGCTAGCTGTTCACTTTTGTTGCGTGAGTGTGATCTTGAGTGTTCACAATGGCAACAAGCAATCATAGTGTACATCTTGCTCAATTACTTTGCACGCGGAACAATTAATTATCTTGCTCAATTCGTACGTACATGCATGTTGACCGAATTCCTTTTCCTAATATATAATGCATGAGAATCTACATTGCAGTGCAAGTGTGAAGTCACGATCGCATGATCATTTGAAGAACGACGATATTGGCAGTCGCATGAGAATTAGTATTGGTGGCATCGGCTTCGACTACATCAACTACTAAACTAAAGTTCCCCTTTGGTGAGCATTTCGTCGAAAACCTCCGGTGACCATGTGTTCTGTGTTACCACGACCATCGTGTCGTGGTTGTTTGTGATGCTGTTGCCGGCCAGCTATGCCGGCGGGAAATGTGTTCATGTGATGCTGTTGCCGGCCAGCGATGCCGGCGGGATATTATTTGTGAAATGCTTGTGCAGGTACCCCGTGAGGCCCTTGAGATTGCCGGAACGTCGATTAACTTCCGTTCCGGCAAATTCGGGTACTCCATATGTCCTATTTTTAGCAAAGGTCATGCCAAATTTTTTCGTGAAATTTAGCATGACTTTGCTAAAAATAGGACATATGGGGTATTGCGACTAATGCATGGGCCGGGGTATCTTAGTACTAAATTAAGTGATACTTTTGTTATATTTGTTGTACTAACTTTTTGCCTCTTTTTCAATGCAGTGCAAACATGTCCTCCGACGCCGGCCCTTCTAAGCACATCAGCGTCGAAGAACAAGCTAGAGAAAAGAACAAGGCGTACTGGGAATTCTCCCAGGAGATGGAGGATGCGGAGGCCGCCGAACTGGCTCGTGACGGCGATGGTGACTTTCTGATAGAGGATGCCGGCGGCGATGGGGACGAAACCACCACCACCACCGATGGCGGCGACCACACGGATGTCGGGGGTGGCGACCACACGGATGGCGGTGGTGGTAGTAACCCGACCGCTAAGAGGCATAAGAAGCCGAGGAAGGACCGGACACCGCAAGCGGTGGCCCCCGTCACAGACACGTTCACTAAGGTCTCCTTAAGTGGCCAACCACAGGAGCCTAGGAACATCGCAAGCGGGTACGGCATGCAACTAGGGTGCATCCTCCGGGAAACCGTGCCGTTCACCACGTATGACCTCAGGAGCAAGGACAATGAGGCTTTGCGCACAGACCTCCTCAAGAAGCTTCACCAACGATACAATTTTCCGGATGATGGAAACAAAAAGGTGGACAACTACGCCATCACGAAGATGAGCACCGCCTTGACCAGCTGAGAGGCCGGGTGAAGGCGAAGATTGACAAGGGTCTTAGCTGGGCGGAGATCAGTGCCAAAGAGCCGTACATCGACATAGAAGAGTTCGAGGCATTCAAGTTGTCCTTGGCATCTCCGGAGGCTCAAAAATGGACCGAGTGGGGGAAGAAGATGCGGGCACTGAACTTAGGTAACCACCGTTTGGGAAGCGGCGGTTACGCAGGAAAACAGCCCGTTTGGGACAAGGAGGATGCCGAGGTTGCGAAACTTGGGAAAGAGAACCAGTGGCTTAAAATCACGGACGAGCAAGTTAGGAACTTTGTTCGGTCCCGCTACTATCTGAAGCCGGGGACGGGGGAATTCGTTACCGACTATAAAGATGTGCTGGATTTCGAGAAAACGCTGGTAAGGAACTTAATTACCGTGGATATCTCAAAGTCCATTTGCGTTGATTTCTACATGGGTTCACGTTTATTTCCTTTGTCCGCAGGAGGATCAGTTGAAGGATGAGGCTGAGGCCGGCCCGTCGTCCCAGGAGGCTCAGGCCGGCCCGTGGGACACGACTTTCAACCGGGCGATGAACGTTTACAAGGGGAGGGACAAGTCAAAGCCGCCGACGTCAGCTGGCCGTGTGACCGGCTTTGGTACGAGCATGAAGTTCCTCGAGTACTACACACGGACACCGAGAAGAAAAAGGAGAGGAGGAAGCCGGCTAAAGATAAAGCCGAGGTTCTCGAGCTAAGGAAGAAGCTGGAGACACTAGAGAAAGAAAAGGTGGACTCCAGCATGGTGGACAAGCTAGTGGCCGAGAAGGTGGACGAGAAGCTCCGGAGTTTCTTACCCCCTGCATTGCTGGAGGGGA
Source organism: Poa pratensis (assembly GCA_947311845.1). Taxonomy (NCBI): domain Eukaryota; kingdom Viridiplantae; phylum Streptophyta; class Magnoliopsida; order Poales; family Poaceae; genus Poa; species Poa pratensis. The sequence continues at coordinate 5,842,338 of CAMZMU010000093.1, read as the reverse complement.
TAGCTGCTTGGCAAGCGGGAGGTCAACAGGGGCCGATACACGTGCCCAGCTTCGCCGGCAGCACCTCCAGCAATAACGTGTCGCCGGTCCTGGTGACCCCACCGGTGCCCCTGTCGTGGATCAACATACACCAAGGCCGGAGAATAATGATAATGCGCACGAGCGGCCGGAGAATGATAGGCCGGCCGCCGGCACCGGCGCCCTTGTCTCGACATTAGCCGAGCTCGACGCCATCACCAAGGTAACTAATTAGTTAGTCCGCGACATCTTCTATGACTATATATGCCTTTGATGACTGCCATATCTCATGCATGGTGCCCAACATGTGTTGACTCCCAGGACATGCCTTGCATACTCCTGCATAGGGTGGGGGTCGGCGGCGAGTTGAAGGAAGTCGCAACGGCCAAGATCATACAACCTTTGACCCGCGATATGCACAACACCCGAATGAGCGAGGTCGTGATGAAAGTCAATGTGCGCGAGGTACTGCCTGAGTTCCGTGACATCGACCCCCCCACGCAACCTCCGGGAGCCGAGAAACACATGAAGCTTGGCGAATGCGGGAAGTGGATGATGGAATGGCCGAAGACCCAGATTCGTCTTGGGGATGTTCTTCATGGGGTCAGGCGCACCGGCGGCGCCACCTCGAGGCCCCGGCCCCCGGTCGTTCGGCCCCCGTCGAGGCGGCCACAAAAAGCTGTTGCGGATGAACCGGCGCCACAAGCAGCCGTCGCCACCACCCAGAAGGAACCGCCGGTCGCCGCCACCACCGGCCGGAAGCTACCGCCGGTCGCCGCCACCACCGGCCGGAAGCTACCGCCGGTCGTCGCCGCCACCAACCGCCACAAACAGTTGTTGGGAACGTCTTCACCGCAACCGTCCAAGGTTAGTTCTGACTTTCCGAATTCCCCGACTTTCCGACTTTCCCGACTAACGGATGTGCTATTGTTTATGTTTAGGACAAAGCCGTTGCACCTCAACTTGGTGGCAACGACGCAATGAGGAGGAGGAGAATGATGTCAACGTCGATGACTACATCAACACTGGCGCCTGCATGGATGGTATGTACATGCCTCTTGTGGATGAAGAACCCTTCCGCGACCACCGCGGTCAACCTGCTCGTCCCACTTCATGCACACAACGCCTGGCCTTCACCGACACGCCTCCGGATGCCGGCGATCATCAAGCTCAACCGGGTAACATTTTCAGCCCTAACACACTGCAAGAAACTGTTAAAGCGGGGTTCACTTCACCCCCACAATCCCCAGAGATGAAGAACAAGAAGAAGCACAGGAAGAGAAAAGGATCCTCCACCTCTGCGAGCCAGCCAGCTCCTAAGATCCGGGGTCTTGAAGACACGATTCCACCCCGTGCGGATGGCTTCCCCCGAGTTCATGAAGCTGGTAAACCTATCTTGTCTGGGGACTTGCTCCGCCTTGCAGAAGGACCCATGATTGCCTTGCAGGAATCTATCTTGCATCTAGAGGAGCTCCTTCTTAAAGACAAGCAGCCGAGTTACCCGGCGTTCGCGGTCCAGGTGCCAAAGGAGCTGGTGGACTTCGTCCAGGAAGACCCCGCGGATGTGTTCTTCATAGCGTACGAGGACATCTTCAACCTGTTTCACACTAAACGGCTGGACTATAACATGGTCCGCCTATATGCGCTCGATGTGGCGATGAAGATCAGGAGAGATGATACCCCGTACGTCGCGATAGTGGATCCCTACTACATGCGCGACAGCCATCTGGTGGAAGGATCAAAGACACGGGAAACGGCCACGGAGTACCTCGTAAGGGTCATGCTGGCCAACAAGAGGAAGAACGCCCTTCTTCTGCCTTTCTTTTTCGAGTAAGTACACATCCGCTCGCCACCGTCGTATCTTATGCCTTCTTGTACATTTCTTCCATCGCTGATCCTTTGTCCAACATTCCGTTTCAATTGTGTTGAGCAGGGACAAGTACTGCGCACTCATCTACGTATCCCCGAGGTGGTCCATTGCCACTTATTTGGACTCGGGGAATAAATCCACGCCGAGACGATACACCAGAATAAAGGGTGTTCTCGATGACGCTCTCGAGGCCTATGCCCAAAAGGGCGGCCCCTTCCATAAGAAGTCGGAATTTTTCACGGAGGACAACACACACAAGTTCCAGCATGGGACCGGATTCCATTGCATCAAGCAACTGGATGGCAGCGTGAAGGAGGCCTACTACGCCCTCCATCACATTAAAGCGATTGTCCGGGATTTCGAGAAAACGAAGATTCCATCTGGTCTCGCAGAATACACCAAAATGGCGGATGCTCTCACCGATGCTGATTACAGAATAGACTTCCATCGCATCCGGCTGCAGTTATCAACGATCATCCTCGACGATGTCATTCACAAATCAGGGTCCTACCACTACCCCAGAGGTAGGATGTATTATAAAAGAAAGCCTTGCTAAGCATTACTAGTGTATTTTTTGTAGAAGTGCATGTGTAGGGTTATATATTATATATATGCTATGCTATGAAACCCAAATAGGATAGCCATATGATTTCCAACCATGACAATTGATTGATTGTCTTGCCTCTCTACTTAGATGAATAAATTATACTCTATTTATATCACTAACCAATATATATCCCAATCCATCTTCAGGGTTGTGTCAGAGGGATATCGAAGAACGACTAAAGGCGCAGAATGACACCAGGGAGTGGAGGACGAAAGATGGCTTTCTACCGTTCCCGGCGCCGCTCAAGAAGAGGACTCCATGATCATGCTCCATCATCGCGGCGGTGACAACTTCATTTGTACTAAGACTTGTGTGTGACATGAGATGAACCTTTGTACCAATTAAGACTTGTGTGACATGATCGAGATGGAACTTTTGTAGACTTGTGTTTTGGCACTTGTCACTATACTAGTGGCCGTGCACGTGCAACGCACGTCTCATAATTTATTTTAATATAAACACATCTTTGAATCTATATTTATTTCATTGAGTTATTTTACCAAGCCATTTAAATTTGTTACATGATACAAAATTGAAATCGGACCAGATATTCTCCGCCACACATTATCTTAGCTATCGTTATCCTCTATCCATGGTCTCTCTCTTCAATTCTTTATGGATCGATGCTACACAACCACATCAGCAATACAGCAGCTTAGCATGCAGGGATAGCTGGGCAGAGCGGCGCCTAGCGAGTCGCGCCGCCACACCATCGTGCGAGCTTGGCGTCTCGGAAAGTTATAGCGGGATAGCAGTAGCGAGATGCGATTTTTCTGTAACTTAAATGTCTCTCGCTGTTGGCTGCGTCGAGGCGTCCGCAGGTTGTTGTTGGTGTGAGGCACAGCCTCGCGTTTCTCGGGCCGGCGCTCCTGCTGAATCCATGGCGGGGCCGCGACGGAGCAAGGGCCCGGCGGTGGTGAGTGCCCAGCAGGGAGACGTCGACGAACTGTTGTGTGACATGATCGAGATGGAACTTTTGTAGACTTGTGTTTTGGCACTTGTCACTATATGTATGTATCTTAGGCTATAAGTGTTTGTGATGGCATAGTAATGTGTTTGTTTTCATATACCGTGTCAAAATATATTATTGTTTCTATTATTCCTGTATTTCCTGTAATATACCTGTATTTCCTGTAATATACCTGTATTTATACAGGAAAATGTGAATTTCTGTATTTCTGGAAAATACTTTTGTGGCGCATCAATTTTTTTTTGTGGCGCACCTATTTTTGTGGCGCACGGTTTAGGGATGCGCCACAGAATTCCTCTGTTGTGTCAACGGCGACATGATTCTGTGGCGCACGGCCTGGGTGCGCCACAGAAATAATTTTAGTGGCGAGAATTCTGTGGCGCACCCAGCAAACCTGGGGGTGCGCCACAGAATCCCAAATTGGTGCGCCACTAATAGCCGTTTCTGTACTAGTGTCCACCGCGGCGCTCTCCTCCCGCGTCCGCCGCCTCGACGCCGCGCCGAGCCCTGGCGGCCGACGACCTCCCAGCCGCCGCCAGCGCGGCGCACCGATTCCTGGCCATCGACGCCCGCTTCCCCACCGACGATGGCCTCCGCCGCGACCTGCTGGACGTCAAGCGCCGGGTCGAGGGGCTCGCGCGGCGAAGGCTGTCTGCTGCCGTCGATGCCTAGGACCACCCCGCCGTGCTGCGCCTCGTGCGCCTCTTCCCCCTCCTCGCTCTCGCGGACGAGGGCCTCCAGGTCTACGTGGGGAGGGTGGAGGTGATGCTGGAGGCCGCGGAGAGGCGGCCGGCGCGGAGGAGCGCGAGCGCGTGGGAGCAGTGGAAGGAGTTGGGCGGTGGCGCCATGGGAGACGGTGGGGAATGCAGAGAGAGAAGATAGACTCGTGAGAGGGAGAGAGAGAGCGCGAGTGTGTGCGTGGTGTTGTGCTGTGTGCGTGTGGTGTTTTTTTTTTTTGAATAACGTGGGGGTGTTTGACTTGGATGTGAGAGAAAGTGGATCTGGCCAGATCTGGATCTGGTATATTCTGTGGCGCATGTGGTTGCATGCGCCACAGAATTGCGCATTTCTGTGGCGCACGTAGGTTGGTGCGCCACAGAATGTGACATTTCTGTGGCGCATGTGGATTGTGCGCCACAGAAATGTGACTTTCTGTGGCGCACCCACCAGTAATGTGTATTTCTGTGGCGCACCGATTAAGGGTGCGCCACAGAATCACCGTCTATCTATAAGGGGTTTCCCTACTAGTGGTTCAACCTGCGACTTTTATGTTTCTCTTTTTATTTATTCCATATCCACTTACAGGCAAAATATTACTCCCGAGCCTATCGGCCATTACATCACGTGGCGCTCGATGTGTGAGGAACAGCATATCCTCGCGCGCCATCCCATTAGACCTGGTCGAAACGCTGCGCTACACTACTGATAATAAAATTGAAAAAAAACTAGACTGACGAGGTGTGGACAAACACACTGCTCGACAGATTATTCAGAGAGATTGTAACCTGAAACTAACTGAACTTACTATGCAGCAGGATTATCCATCAATATCGTGGCTGACCATGATCTAGCAGCGCCCATTTGTTTATTTCTTTTTTCCCACTGTGCCCGTTCTAGTACCTTATTTTCTTCCTTCGCTCCCTTTTGCCGACTTTCTTTCTCTGCGAGAATTCAGTGAGTTTCCGAACACCTGGAACATCGACCGTTTGGATACCGACGCCACAAATTCATCTTATCCTTTAACGTGGTCAAATTCCAAACTGCTGACAGCGGCGTCCATCTGGACTTACCCATCGAAGCAGTCATTATCAAACCGGTCGACCCTCAGTACTACTTGACGATTAAGGGTCTGTTTGGTTCTGCTTTTCTAACCTGCTTCTGCTTTCAGAAAGTTAAAAGTTAACCAAAGTGGTATTTTTCGTAGCAGATTCCACAAAAGCAGCCTGCTTTTCTAGTGTTATTTGCAAAGCAGGTGTATCCCTACTTTGGCTGCTTCCGATTTTAACGTTGTACAAAAATTACCCACCAATGCCACCGATAAGTCATACCGCTTCGATCTTTTATTTTTGCTCCTCGTACAGATCGCGCGCCAACTCCCTACCCGCTCGTTATTTTCTTTCCCCCGTTCGTCTCGCATGGCGGCGCCCACGCAGAGTTACGGTTCGCTGCGCCTTGCTCCTCCGGCCGGCTGACGGCAGGACGGCGCCTATCCTACTGTACCTTCCCGCCTCCGTTCCTTACGACCGATCCTGTTCCCGCTCTTTGTCCTCACAACGACCCGCTTCCAAGATCTCTTCCAGTCACCGATCAGGCACACCAGCGCCGCCAGTTAATTTACCGCCAGCCTCTCTCACTACAACAAAACTAGCACATAGCCACGGTTTAAGAGAGACGGCTAATCATTCCCGTGCTAACCTGATCCCACCACGATGCCACTTATCATGTAAATACGGAAGCATGTGACGGCTCGATACACCGTATCTACCTTAGCGTGTCTAATTACCTTCCCTCAGTCGACCGCAAAAGTTCAACTATGTTCCCTCAAAAAATTGATGAGTTTAGTCAAACTATAGACGGGGAAGACACGGGGAGAGGCCGTCTCTAGCTAATTCTTTTGGCGCGTAAGAGAATAAAGAAATCGCGCCAACGAAAGTTTTCCCACGAAAAAAAATTATGTTCGGCGCGTAAGTTTTGGTCGGTTAGGATGTGAAAGTCTTTTTTATCTCGATCACCTCATAACAGAGCATCACGCACCTTCTTCCCTATTCTCTCGCCACTTCCTCTCTTGCGCCGCCAAGTCCGCATCGCCACCACCGTCGGCAGGCCGCCAACCGTCAAGGTCCTGCGCCGTAGCGCCGCCGGCCACCACGTCGCTGCAACACCGGGACGATTCTGCATCCAACAGGTCCTCGCAAGCTAACCCTCCTGTGACTCCGTCGTCCGTCGATGATCCAAGAGCAGGGCTTGGCCGGAACTAACCAATTTTTTTCAACCTATTCAGCAGATCATCCATGACGCACTGGGATCCGCCTGCTTATATTCTCTCCTGAGTCAAATCGCTGTAGGGGGGCATCTGAATCCACCGTATCTAGGATCAATCACCGCCCCCCAGTTCAGAAGTTGAAGGAAACGCAAGGTAAAAAGCTGGTACAGCTTGAATATTACGTCTTCCCCTTCATTGGTTTCAAATTTCTTCCTCGTATGCTATCTAATTATTTCTGCATGAGTGTATTTGGTAGTGCTCACAAAGTGTTTGATACTTGTCCTCTATTGTTGGTTCAGAATTTCTGGGGCAGCGGAGAGGATAGAAGGGTTGTTTCACAACTGATTATTCTTCATCAAGGTCTCACTTACCCTTCACGGCTTTTGGAATGACATTTGAGTCAAGTTATTTGTTCACAAAATTTTGTGCATTTTTCTGTAGGTGGTGTTCCCTGCTTTAGTTGATTAGATCAAGGACATTAAAATCTGGTGACAATTGGTATTACAAGAGTGAACGTACAATTCTGTATCTAGGTCTGCACCATCATCACCTAGGTGACTTTAATGTCCTGATGAAGTTCATAGAGCCTTCTCGTCGTATCAGGTAGCCTTCTCTCCCTCACGGCTTCTCAGCCGACCAGTCCTCCGTCTTTTTGCATTCAATCTGTACGCCATGACCGATAGATGCGTGTGTATGTATGCTGCTGATGGGTGGTGATGTTACTGTGCATAGCTCCGGTGATAGATCAGGGATAGAATAATAAGTGCGCAGGGTAATGATGTCGTTGTCTCGCTGTACGCCGGTAGCCGCATATTTCTCCTAACTCGAGTAGACGAGCTAGCTAGCATCAGCTTGACTGGATTGATTCAGCTAGCACCCACTGGGCACCCAATCGTATATGCAGCTAGCACCCAGGCACGTACAAGCTAGCTAGGTTGTCTGATTGTCTCGATGGATAACACCCACGCTTGTATAAGCAGCTGTCACCGATTCATGCTATATTTTTTTGTCACCCTATGATTGTGAGTATATTCAAATTTTGTTTCCTTGATTGAAGTATGAGTGAGAAGAGTGAGAAGGCGGTTTGGGATGCTGTGAATGTCAAGCACTTCATTGACATTTGCAAGGAAGAGATTAATGCGGGAAACATGCCTATAGGTTGTTTTACGGCACTGGTTGGAAGAACCTGATAGCTAAGTTTGAAGGAAGATCCGGAAAGAAGATAACCAAGGTACAATTGAAGAACAAATGGGACAATATTTGCTTGAGTTGTCGAACCGTTTATTTGTTTGAGTTGTGAACAGTTTATATCCTTGAGTTGTGAACATTTTATTTGCAGGGTATTTTCATATAGTCCATGTGGTAATTTTATAGATGATGCTCTTGTTGCTGCGAGAGAGACATAATTATGTTGATTGAGGGCATTCATGTGAAACCATGTCATTTTGCGATTTATAAATCTTTTGTAATAAAAGGAGACATCACTTTATATTCATATTATTTATAAGTGTTTCACATTACAGAAATAAACAATAAGTACCAAATTTTTCATCCCGTCGAAGTCCGGGCAGCTCTAGCGAGGTCCAGAAATGTTTCGGGATAGTTCTGATGATTTCCGGCGAGGTTTTGGCCAACTCCGGCGAGTGTCTGGTGATATCAAGGTGGCCGAAGGCGTTCCAGCGCAGCTCCGGTGAGGTCTGGCGTGTCTTTCCATATCTCCGGCGAGGTCCGACCAACTCCGGCGAGGATCCGGCGAGGATCCGGCGATATCCAGGTGGCCGCGGCGGGACTAGGCGAACTCTGGCGAGAAATTCCGGCCGACGGCTCTCCCACGGTCTTAGGGGTATTATAGATAATTCACATACAAAATCACAGTTTCACAGTTGTTTCGGCCAAACGACTTTCAACTTTGTCACATTTCTCATCTCACGGTAGGCTTTTCACAGCTCACAGTTCACAACAGCTTTTTTGAAATCCACAGCAGAACCAAACAGACCCTAAGCGTGACGTGGGGCTGTTTGGTTGAACGTTCGAATAAGCAACTTGTCAATGGTAGGCGGTGGGTTGTTTAGCAATTTTGTTGTGGCTAGTAAAATGTATGGAATGTTCGTGGGATGTTGAGAGTCTGTTGAAATGGTCTATTATTCATAAATCAGTGGTTTAACTAAAAAAAAATATTTTTATTATATTCACCAACCTTTTTGTACATAAGCAATACAACACACATGGGATAACATACACTGACCTCTCATCTTACATAAGCATCACATCGCACGGGTCCGAGTCCCACCAACTGAACTTTCTTTTTCCGGTTTCAACATAGAAACATACAACTGAATATTCTGTCACTAGCTATAGTAGTATTTGTTTCTTTAGACCATCCAACATCCACGTGCATGTAAGGTCACTACTTCTGTGACCATGTAAATTGACGGCGAAGAAGGATCAATAGCCCCTCGTTCTTTATATCATTCGGACGAGCGCATGAACCGCATATTTCTGGAAACGTTCCCCTCTCCTCTCTCTCTCCGTGCCAGAGGCGAACCGAGGGCGACCTCGGTGCGACCAGCGCCCGCCGGCGTATCCGGGTGATTTCCCAACCTCCGTCGGCCGCTCCGGCGGCGGGAGGGTGGGGAATCGCCGGATCTGCGCTCCGGCGGTGGAGGGGTGAGCGGGGTTGGGGGGATCTGGGGCGTCGGGGCCGAGGCGGGGAGGCCGCCGTCGTCGTCTTCGCGGGCTGCAGCCTCTCCTCGTTCCCGTCGTCGCCTTGGTTGGTGACGGGTGGCTGCTGCCCTGTCCCTGCCGGCGCTTCCTCCGGCGGCGGTGGGTGTTTGCGGTGTTGGTGCAGGAGGCCGGGATGCCAGATCCTCAAGGTCGTCTTCGGCGTCGTGCGACGGCGCTGGTGTCAAGGCGATGGCTTCAAGCTAGTGGACGTCCAGCTTCTTCTTCTCCACCAAGACCCAAGCGGTTGATTGAAGACGGCGGCTTCGCCGGCGGCTTCCTGGCCGCGGTTCGCTGCTTCTCGCCGGCTCGGGTGGAGCTCGGCGGCAGCGCGCGGTCGGCGGTCACCGTGGTGAGGCGGCGACGGCGGGGCTGGGACCTCAGGGGCTGGTTTGTGTTCTTCGTCTCCTGTGGTTGTTCTTCTAGTTTGGTTTTCTTTCGATCTGTAATCCCTTGTACTCAAAAAATATATCATTCGGACGAGCAGTCAATCAACAGTTGCGAATACTGACGGACAGGCCTCGATCGATATCCTCTTACATCGGCTTGCCATACAAGAGCCCTGTCATAACAACAACAGCAGTGGTTAGCGTTCATGATAAATACTCCCTCCGTTCTAAATTAGATGACTTTCCATTCATCCACATGTGAATGTAACTATACATGTAACATGTCTAGATACATCCGCATGTGGACAAATACAAGTCATCTAATTTGGAACGGAGGGAGTAGAAGCAAAGTAAATCTCGTAAACATAACTGAGCGCAATCTTGTAAACTGAAGAATCGGATCTCAGCTCTCAAAGATTCCCACCTAAAAGCTGTTTGCTTGAGAGCTGCTACTACTATACTTGACCGTTTCACTAGTCTCTCATGTAGCGGTAGCTAATCACAGAGCAGTTCTTGAAAGTTGAAACGAATGCAGAAGATGCTCAAACTTCTCTGTAGTAAATCATACCGTGTTTGCGTATAATTACTAGTTAGGTCGGTTCGGCCCACCGCGTATGAAGATCAAACCCCCTTCGGATCAACAACCGTATCACTCACGGTATCAGGCTCCCTGTCCGGGCTTGGAGAAGGTGGCTGCGTCAGCTTGCCCATAGCAACAGGGATGAGCTCGCCCGAAGAACAACAAATCTAGGTAAGATTAGAGACATAAGCTGCAAACTAATCAAGGACCAGCTGTACTACTCTACAAAATAAGAACAAATCACGAAAGAAACCTTTGCACGATCCTAGCTGTTCGATCGAATGGATGTTGCGGCTGTGGGTGGATGAAGCTCGATGCTCTCGTTGCCCTTGAGGTTTGAACACGGGCTAGTATTTATAGGTTCCTCTGAGGCAAATCTGCACGTCATCCTTGCAAAAAAATAAGATAAGCGCACGAAATTACCAAAAGCAATCTTGGATGCTTCTCTTCCGATTCTGAAGTTTTCGCCGAGCCACAGAGTTATCTCGCGTGTAAGGCCCAGATTAGCACAGGCTTATTCTTCTCAGCTAAGGCAACGCATCGATGCGTGGCCATTTTGGTAATTGCATGTTTCGCAGAGTCAAAGAACGGACGTGATTGATTCCTCGAATGGCTATCCGTACGTCCCGCGACGATTCTGGGTCAGACTGCTAAGCTTAAAGTATCAGTACTTACCTGGATTCCAATCTCCTCGAGCGCTGAGGATTCGACTCCCACGTAGGACCCATCCTCATCCTAACGACGCGGATCCAGTCATCCAGCATCAGTACTTACCTGGATTCCAGACTTTTTGGATCAATATACTTATCCTAACATTGGATCTTCATATATATTCTCTTGGATTCCTGTCTTTTTGATTGCTCCACTTGGCTTCAGTTTTGATCATGAGACTTTAGCTCTAGCAGTATCCAACGGTCGAACCACCTTCAGAAACTGAGAATGCTTCCGTCCTACCCGATTTAATATCACTATTTTCAATCTTTGTTTTTTATTTATCTCGAAAGATGGATTTGATTAAAAACTTTATATTACCAATTTAATAATTAAGAAACATTCATTTCGAAAACATGCAACTGTCATGTATAACAAAACAATATCCAGTATAACGAAAATGTTCATGTTTTAGAAAAAGAGGTTCATGCAAAACGTAAGTTCAAAGGTTAAAAAATATTCACAGGTTCAAAAAAAGTATGTTCATGAGCAAAGAACACTCCAGATTCAAAAACAAATGTTAATGGGTATGAGAAAATGTCCGCGGATTCAAACAAAAATGTGAAATAAAAAATTTATTCATGTATTACTCAAAAAATAAAAATAAAAAAATCCAAAAGAAACAAATAAAAATGATGAAAACATACAAAAGAGAATACAAGAAAGAATAAAAGGAAATAATAAACTAAAATGAAAAGTGAACATGAAAAATAAACCAAAGGAAAAAACGTTTTTTATTGGACGAGACTCGCCTGGACGAGCATCAACATAACTCTATAGACCGAGGATGGCATTTACATTGCGGAATCAGCTTCACGCTCAGTTTCAAGGATCCTTCCAAAAGTTCAAGGCAATGAAAATTTGGTGTACCTATGACGAGCAGAAGTCCAAATTCTTTGCATGGCTTGTCCTCCATATGTGCATCCATATAAATGACCTTCTAACGAGAAAGGGCTAGCCGCTTGACCCCTTCTACCATCTTTGCCTGTCCAACCCGGAAACAATGCTTCATTTGTGCAAGGATTGTCCGTACATTGTGGCCGTGTAAACATTGTCAATCACTGGTCCGAGGCTCCTATCCCTACTCCCCAGCACTAGTGTAACGCGTCCATAGCTATCATCAACAACGTCACAAAAAATGTTGTGAGATCCCGCAGCGGCTACATCATCAACATCATGTGGACTGTCTGGAAGGAGTGTAATCGCTCCATCCTCAACGCCTTACGTATCTTGAGATCATAAGTGTTTTTGCGCCCGTAGGTTGGGGCTAGTGGGAGTTTTTTTTGGAGTAATATGCATGTGGTACCCTGGTGGCTTTTCCGTTGATACCCATGTAAGTTGTAGCCTGTTAAAAAAAGTATGTTCACGGTAGCAAAAGACACTCTTCTTATTGCCATTCCGTTGTCAAATTGTTACTTTTAAAAATAACTCCTATAATAAAGAACAAATTTAAAATATTAATCCTAAATGTGTTTTTTAAAACGCTAATCTAATTATACATGTGTCTACTTCCTCACCGGCATACAACTTTCACGTTATGCATGCAGACGAGAAAGCATGCGCCAATTTCTCATAAAGTGTGTGTACGTATGAAGCACCTACCAAAAATATGTTGCAATATTTGAGCAATACATTTTCTAAAAACACTAGACCACATTTATGTACAAATAACAAAATTGTTGCGTGCCAAACGGTTTCCATCCACCTCTCGTCAAAAAGATAAATTTCCGCCGATTCAGCAGGAATCGGGTCGATTTTGAACTATAGGTGCGTCGTAGTTTGCTCAAGATTTTTGAAAAAAATCATTTTTAGGTACAAAAGTACCTATTTCAGTAGAGATACAACAATAGTTTCGCAAGATTCAACACCTAGCTACGAACAGTCATGTCCGTCGTTTTGACCGTATTTTGAAATCAGCATAAGAAATTCAAAAAATCAAATAAATGGAAAACCTTCGCGTGGTGTCATTATATGTGTCCTAGTATCCATAAAAAATCATAAAATTGGAATATGGCAATTTTCTTAACAAAGTGTTCTCATAAATGAGCTATCATCTACGAAGATTCATGACTTTAGGGCCAAATGACGAATGTTATGTCCACATTCATGGAATAGTTTGCTTAAATATGCCCATATTGGGCACAAACGTGCATCTTGAAACCGTGAACAATGTTTCGCAAGATTCAATCCTAGCTATGAACTGTCATGTCCTACCAAAAATATGTTGCAAAATTTGAGCAATACATTTTCTAAAAACAATATACCACATTTTATGTACAAATAACTAAATTTTGTCGTGCCAAACGGTTTCCATTCAACTTTCGTCAAAAAGACAAATTTCCACCGATTCAGCTGGAATCAGATCAAATTTGAACTACAGGTGCCCCGTAGTTTGCTCAAGACTTTTTGTAAAAATCATTTTTGATACACGAGTACCTATTTCATCAGAGATACAACAATAGTTTCGCAAGATTCAATCCTAGCTATGAACTATCATGTCCGCCGTTTTGAGCGTATTTTGAAATAGTCATATGAAATAAAAAATCAAGAAAAAAGAAAACCTTCGCATTGTATCATTATATGTTAACGATAAAAATAATTAACTTGGAATATGGGAAATATATTGAAAAAGTTTTCTTGGAAATATATTGAATTTAATAGAATAATCCAAAAAATTATTTCAAATTCTTCAAAATCCTATGTAAAGCAATATATAAGGTTAGTGGTATTTTGTTATTTCATTTCGAACGAAAACAATCCCTAATATTATATAATTACAGAGTACATCTTTACAAAAAATGCAAAATTTATTTGGTTGAAATTGGAGTTCAAAATCAAAAGTTATAAAGAAAACATAAAAGAATAATAAAAGGAACAAAAAAAGAACCAGACTGGCCGGCCCATTACCTTGCCTCACCGGCCCAGGTCTGTTAGGTACCCAGATTGATGTTCACTATACATAGTTGTGCTTCTGTGTTCAAACATCATCACCGTTGCGGCCCAGCGGTAGGGAGCTTTTCTAGTCACAGCGCGTTCGCTGGTTCGAACCCTCGCGGGCGCAAATCTTTTGCAAAGTATTACATGGGTCGTACCCACATGTCAGCTAAGCAGGGCGCGGGTCCCACATGTCAGGGGTTTGAGTGGGTCCCAGGGCGCGTAGTGGGACCCACATTTCAGGTATGATGGGTGCAGTCCCACATGTCAGGGGTTGGTGTGGGTCCCACATGTCAAGTCGGGATTGAGGGTGGGTCCCACGTGTCAGGTATGATGGATGAGGGTCCCACATGTTAGGGGTTGAGGTGGGTCCCAGGGCACGTGGTGGGACCCACATGTCAGGTATGATGGGTGTGGGTCCCACATGTCAAGGGGTGGGGTGAGTCCCACATGTAAGGTCGAGGTTGATGGTGGGTCCCACATGTGAGGTATGATGGATGTGGGTCCCACATGTAGGTGGCTGGGCGGGTCCTGCATGTCAGGTCGGGGTTGGGGGTGGGTCCCACATCGGCAGCTGACAATGGGTCCTACATGTCATATTGACACGTAAGCGAAAATGACACGCCACACAGACAAGACTGCTGATTTGGCAGTCCAATCAGAGTGACAATTAAGCGAAAATGACACATAAGCGGTGACACGTAGGCGAGACTTCTGAGTTGGCTGTCAACTCATGTGAATGACCATTTTAATTGGTCGTAATCGGCTAGAAAAAAGGTTCTAGATTTCTGCTATCTGCATTATGACCAATCCATGTAAGGAGATTATGACCTTTTTGACACATTTGGTCGTTATGTTTTAGGATTTAGACCCTCCAAAACAGCGCATGACCAAATTGTGCAAAATGGTCACAGATTTATGACCAATATTTTCGAGGTCACTGTCAAAAGGTCATAAGTTAGCATATTTCTTGTAGTGTCGCTGCATTCTCAACGCCTTACGTATCTTGAGATCATAAGTGTTTTTGCGCCCGTAGGTTGGGGCTAATGGGAGTTTTTGGGGAGTAATATGCATGTGGTACCCTGGTGGCTTTTCCGTTGGTACCCATGTAAGTTGTAGCCTGTTAAAAAAAGTATGTTCACGGTATTAGCAAAAGACACTCTTCTTATTGCCATTCCGTTGTCAAATTGTTACTTTTAAAAATAACTCCTATAATAAAGAACAAATTTAAAATATTAATCCTAAATGTGTTTTTAAAACGCTAATCTAATTATACACGTGTCTACTTCCTCACCGGCATACAACTTTCACGTTATGCATGCAGACGAGAAAGCATGCGCCAATATCTCATAAAGTGTGTACGTGTGTTTTCCTCAATGACGCGATAATACGCAGCTAGCTAGCTGCTATTTTTGGCGTGGATAATCAGTATCTTGATGCAACAACCCCAAAAAGTAATGCTGCTATTTCAGCGATCTATTCTCCTCCTTACTATTCCCTCCGTTCCAAATTAATTGACTTCCATTTATCCAAATGTGAACGTATCTATACTTGTAACATGTCTAAATACATCCACATGTGGCTAAATAGAAGTCAATTAATTTGGAACGGAGGGAGTATGTACTAGGAGCAGTACAAAATAGTACGAGTAAAATGTGTGCCTCTACTGTAGCATGGGCCGAGCATGTCCCATCTCGCAGTAACTACACACACATACCAACATCATGCAGTGCGACCAATCACATAGCGTAAGAACACTCTAGTTTTTCCTGCAATTAACTCTTTTTCTAAAAAATACAATTAAATGTGGAAAGCATATATACAAACCAAAATCAAAGTACACTTAAAATCAATGGGTCTGCTTGGGCAATTATATCAACTATGGAGATTAAAACACAACACTCCGTATTAGAGAATTATTTGCAATTAAACGGAACTCTGTCCTACGGATCCTCGTGAACACATGAATTGTTGTGCTCGACTAGAATCATAATATATTCATTTTTTACTAAACTTTTGTACTTCAATGTATATTATTTTTAGCATGTTAAAATATTACAAGTATAACTATTGCTATTTGTTCACATAGTTTAACCACATAACTAGCAATATTACTAAGTAATAGTTTGTTTGCTTTTTATTTGTATATAATATCATTGAAATATATTAAAATACATTGTAACAAAATATTGTTGTTTTAGAGCTTTTTTATCCAATGCATAATCTATATACTTTATACATGTTTATGGTAAATAGCTGTAAAGAGTATGAACGAACAAATATCTCAACTGCAGTTTCTAGGGTCTTACTGAAAAATAAAAACAACAATAGAAATAAACAAAAGAGGAAATAACCAATATAAAAAAGGAAACAAAAGAATACTTTCCAACTATAGTAAGTAAAGAAAACATTTGTTTCCAAAATCCACTTTGACTCCCGAACTCACACTAGTAGGAAAAAACCTATAGGGGGGAAACTTACCTGAGGCGTACGCTTTTTTATGTGCGCCTCAGGTACGTGCGACTCAGTTAAGTTTTTACCTTCGGCGCACAGAAAAAAGTGTGCGCCTTAGATATCTTCTCCCAGGCGGCTATGTGGGGAGAGAGATTACCTGAAGCGCACAGAAAATTGTGTGCGCCGTAGGTATGTTAGTGTATTTGCACCACACCAACCGTCCAACCCCACCTCTCTCTCCCTTATGAGCAACACCAAAACAACTCGTCCTATCCAGTCCCACCGACGACTTCTCTCTGCCTCCTCCCCGATCCAGATCGACGCTAGCGCCTCCTCTCTCCTCCCCGCTCGCCCCCGCCTCCTCTCTCCTCCTCATGGCGCCACTGCTTCCCTCCGCCGGCCAAGGGAAGCTCGCCGAGATGGCCCACGAACATCACTGACACCAACTGTAGCGCGAAATTGAGGACGCTGCTTGACACCAGCGGCCCCGCCAACCGCAGCAGGCGCTTCGCCTCCGCTGCCGCGGCATTCTCGTTGACTTTCTCGATCCCTGCGGTGACGAGTAGAGGCTCCTCTACGCTCTACTTCTGCATTCTTCTCAGCTTTACTAGCTAGCTACAGTTGAGGACCGAAGTTTGTGAGGAAGCAGGGAGATAAGTAATTGATACTAAACTGCAACTGACAAACAAACTGCAACTGAGTACCCACCTCTGACTTTGGGCTGTGTAAACTAATCCAATCAACGCGCTGTCGATTAACATAAATACTTACAAATAAGGATCTGAGGTGGATCGATGCGAGGGTCTGTGCACAGAGCACACCATGCGCATTCTAAGGGATGACGAGGCAGTGATTGGTTAAACCAAATTTTAAATTTTGATCATGTTTGCATAGCGATGACATCGCCAAAAGATTTCAGACTACCTATGATAAGAACCTACTCCATTAAGAAAGCTGAAGCCACTGACGTTGGCGAGGGAGGTGGCGAGCGAGGCACCGTGCTAGGGGAAGCTCGATGAGATGGTACACGAACATCACGGACACCAGCCGTAGTGAGTACTGGAGGACGCAGCTTGTGACACCAGCGGCCACGCCAGCCCTCAGGTGCTCTGCCTCCGCTACCACGACATTCTCGTCGTCCTTCTCGGCTCCGGTGGTGACGAGCAGAGGCTCCTCTACGCTCTGCTTCTGCATTCTTAGTGGCTGACGTGGGAATACCCTCCGGGCACCCCACCATTGGTGTACCTGATGCGATCCAGTCTATGGCCCACCTGGCGGCCCAATGAAGCCCAAGAAGACAAGGCTTGGAGTACAAGACAAGAAACTCATGTAAATCCTACCTGGCTGCATATATAAAGCCAGGCAGAGGCACCCTTTTAGAGATAGACAATACAGGGGAGAACTCGCATAGCCCTAGAGAGATGACATCTCATCACTACCATCGCCATTACGACCACCATGTACTCATACAATCAATACAGATCAGACAAGCAGGAGGTAAGTCTTTACCTCACAATGAGGGGTCGAACCTGGGTAAATCCTTACTTGTCAGCCGACGAAACTACCAGCGCGCCAACTTCTCCCTCTATATGAAACCCTAAGTATCTCGACCTTGGGATTTGCCGTGGTAACCCCACGTCAGTGGCTATACTACCCAACGGGACTGGAGTAAAAAAATATGGTGAGGAAGCAGGAGAGATAATAATTGGTTAAAAACGGAGGAGTTCTATCGAGACTTCGAATACCGCAAAGAAACTGCAGCTGACAATATTACATGCAACTTGGCAGCCACCTGTGACTTTGGGTTGTGTAAACTAATCCAATCAATGCAGTGATCAAATTAACATATAGATTGATACCTATAAATAAAAAATGTGAGGTGGATCGATGCGAGGCCCTGTGGAAAGAACCCAACATCCACATTTTAAGGGCAACTCCAACAGAACCCCATCATGTGTCCGATTTTGTCCGTCCGGTGCACCCCATGGCACCCCCGGAACTACGCGGACATCTCCGTTTTTTGTCCTTTTATTTTATTCGTCTATTTTTTGTCATTTCATATTGTACTAGCGGATAAATATTTGCACATAAAGAGCTAGCCAATTTTGTACACCGGTGCATCTGCACAATGTGCTATCTAATCTAGACCTGACGCCAAGTGCGCACACACACACACACACACACACAAATTGGATACAGAGACGAGACAAGCCTGATTGAAAATATAATCGAATGTTGAAGCTAGAACTAGAAAATCACATCAGCAAAGAAAAAGAAAACTAACATCACCTAGAAATTGCTAGCCTAGCCGTCAGTTCTTCAGTAATACAGTAACCATCAGAAGCAGTTCGGACCGTGTTTGCTAGCCATCGCACGCCTACTGTTACAGAGGAAGACCGAGAGCAGTGGAATACCGGCGGACGGCAGCGGCTCGAGCAGTTCCTTCAGGTGTGCTCTGCATGCTGGGCATGTCGCGCACAACCGGTAGGCGCGCGATGAGCAGCAGGGGACAAGGAGCAGGGACCGTCGGTGTGGTCGTGTGGAGCAGGTCCGCTTCGGTGTTGGTGGCGACGAGCGCCGTTGGACAATGGCGGCGACGGGGTGGAGGGGCGGCGCCTGGTCACGGTGGTGGTCGCCTATGCACGCAGAAGGAGAGGGGAATCGGGAGAGGGAGATCAAGAGATTGGACAGGGAAGCAGGAGGATGGCTTTGTTTCACTGACAACTGGGCCAGGCCAGGGGGACACTTGAGCGAACAAAGCAGACCGTTTGCCTATGGATGGCAATGGGTACCCGCAAACCCGATACCCGACGGGTACCCGCCTTAAATGGGGCGGGTTTGGTAAGAAAAAAAACCCACGAGGCTGCTTATTGGTAAAAACCTAGACCCGTCGGGTCGAGCGGGGACGGGTATGGGGGTGCCAAACGCATACCCGCAGACCCGCATACCCGCTATGTCTAAGGAGTGGCCCACATGTCATTGCCTCAAACTCTAACTCTCACCTAACCCAGCCACTCTCTCCCCATTTTCTGTGCTGCTGCAATGCTTGGCGGGTACGGGGCGGGTACGGGGCGGGTCTCGCGTACCCGCCGGGTCGCGGGTATGGTAGAGATCTTGACCCGCCGGCGGGTATGGGGCGGGTGGCGGGTGCGGGTGGAGGGGCTGGGTGCGGGTATGGGGATGCCAAACCCGGCCCCGAACCCGGCGGTTTGCCCCAAACTGGCCACCAAATTTGGGCGCCAGTGCATCAAAACTCTCGTTCCCAATTTTTGTTAGCGAGTCCGCTCAAAATACATACAGCAGAAGTATAGTCAAAACTATCATATACGCAGCACAATCACACATGCGATAAGCGAAAGAAATATGGAAAATAGGTGGACTGTTCTTACTAATAAATTATTATCTCTCTCTACAATACATTGGTATTTGGGAGAGAACATGTAAGTAGATGAAGACCAATATATCGGGATTGAGAGTGGACTTTTGACTCCCGAGCTACATGGAGCACGTTATTTAAAAAAATATCAAAATTCATATTTTTGAGTTTACAAAAATGCGCAAAAAATCATAGGTGTAGATAGTCTCAAGACACACAAGCGTGAATTTTTTTGACTTCAAATTCGTTGTATTTTGGGCTGTGAAAAAAAGACAAATTCTGACAGATTTCAAAATTTTGAATCCGGGTATTTAGATCCAGAAATTTGTCTTTTAGATCTAGCCCAGAATAATTCGAATTTGGAGTTGAAACTTGGTACGATTGTAGATCTGTATATGATCTACATCCGGAATTTTTTTCATGATTTATGGAAACTTAAAAATGTCGATTTCGAATTTTTTAAAAAACGAGCTCCCTATAGCTCTGGCTCTAAAAGAGGTTTTCGGAAAACCTACACAAAAAAGGGTGGGTCAGCACGAGGCTGTACATAGGTTTCCTAGCACTCCTTCTAGTCCATTCCGTATTTGTATGGCTCAATACTCTGAATAATCTAGTGGAAAAATATATGTAGAAATAGCGGATAGCATGCATCTCGTCATGTTGCATGAATTGTCTCGCTAAAAACCTTTATGCCAGAATCATCAAGAAAATCAACATAAGTAAAAAAAAAGTATAATCTAGTCAACATCAAATTGAGTACTCGATCATCTGAATCAAAATTCATAAATGAGGTGTCCCCTCAGTGGCTGAATATGTCCCGTTTTGAACTGCAGCTCGGTTTGCTCTATATCTGATCACAAATTAATAAATTAACACCCTTGTTAGATGTTGCAGCATCATGTTTTTTTTCTTCAGCATGGTATTGAAAACTAGAGAACAATTTCATGTATAGAAACGATCTTATCATGGCAACCCGAAGTCCGGGACAAGTACTTTCAAACTAGACTATTATTATTGTTGAAATAATTAGTAATTTTCGTGTTAATTTAATCAAAGTAAATATCATGAGAGTGTAGTATCCAAGATGAACTAGCATAGGAAGATTGGAAAATAGACATGCGACAAAAGGACAGGCAAGGACCTAGCATACTCACACAATTTCTGGGCTTGACTGAAGAATTTTCCATCATACAAGTTTCCTGTTGTCTCTTTCTTTATGATCAAAACATCTGCAATCTCACATTTCTACATCACTCAACGGAAAAAAAATCACAGAAACCGTCGTCTTTATTAATATGCCGGTGCACCAAAATTGCTAGTAGCAACCAGATGAGATAGTACAAAGTTAGGCACATCATGCCAGAACATGGAGCCGCCACCACTGGATAAGCTAGCAGACTGAGCAGCTAAGGCATGTGCCACCATATCATGGCCACGATTACACGATACAATACTGAAACTGTTAACTAGAATAAGAACTTGATTTGCCGGAAGAGAGCGCCAAGTCTTCATGAATCGAGATCACAGCTCGAAAGCGTTTGCTTCTGGGATTTTCGAGGGGCCGAGCGATTTCCTTTCCTTTTTACCGCATATTCCAGTCCAGCCACGCTGACGTGCTAGCTTCGTCAGCGAGCCGTGGCCCATGATCATTTGCAGTCCGATTACTGTGTGCTCGCTCCACCCCATTTGAAGATGCAATCACCATTCTTATGAACAACCGTATAATTTACACTCTGAGATTGAGGATACCAGCTGCGGTGACCCAGCATACCACTGCATGTTGTAGTATGCAAGTCGTTGACATAACACTTACAGAACACCGTTCCGCAAATATTACATCCCTCAGAGTGGTACAACAGAAACATTGCGGGTCCAAATATCATACAACCATTCATTACAAAACAAAGTCGTCCAAACGCAGAGATGATCCCAACATGAGGTCACCCCATACTTAAAGTTTTACAACAACGAACAAGAAGCAAATTAGTGCATACACGGGAACTCAACAGCTTATAGTATATGTTCCAACTGCTCGATTCGACCATGCTTATGTAATGGTTACTAGTCCAAGCTAACTCTACTCGGACTCCTCCTCGTTGCCTGCCCCATAGCGGATGATGTAATCCACTCCTTCTATTCCGCCTGAAAGGTCTGGTTCTTCATAGTAGATGTCCTCCTGGCCTCCTATGAGATTCAACGTTGTGTCGTCCAGTTCTTCACAGTCTAAGCAGAAGGTCAAAAGGGAAGGAATGAGTAACCGGCGTTACTCAACAAGTTCACTGTATATGGTGGAAAGTTTTATGCACTATCTACAGCTTTAGACTCTAAAGAGTCTCAAGCTAATGCAAAGTGTTTTGTAAACATTTCTTCAAGAGGTTTCTTTTATTCTGAAAACTATGCCCGTCATCCATTCACAGGTGCTAGGGCTTCATGGAGCCACCTTTCCTGCAGCGTTCGCAGCTCCTTCCGGGAACAGGGAGTAACATGTCACACTTTTTTACACTCTGCAGAGGTGCGTTGCTTTACCCATAAGAGATCAAGACCTTGTTGCACAACCAGGCATACGTTCCTGTCCACACTCTCTTTGGTGTGGGGCCCGGCTGTTGATCCAAACCATTCGCTGTGCTTCTCCACCACCCCACATGCCCACCCAATTCATGCACAGCAGAATCACCCCTGATACACTACCCCTCATGATAGGTACCTAGGCATCCTCTTGCAGACCATCATAGGCACCAGAGTCCGTGGGCATTAAGGGGTCCCACCCATGTGCATGTAGTCTCGCAAGACCTACAGCGTACGGCTCTGGCTGCCCGTTGACATGTGAACGGAAGAAGGTCACAGATGATTTTCCCGTCCCATTCCAAGTCTTATGGTTAACGCGTAATTTACGGCGCAAGAACACTGACGGCATTGGTTATTACGTCCTAGATAATACTTTCCCGTGCAAATGGAACCTCCACCAACCACATCATTCCATGGTTCCATCTGCCAGCCATAATAGGATATCCACACTTAAGTAGACAACCAAATAGTCATATTATTGTGAAGATAGGGTTTTATGCTTTTCCTTCGAGTAGAGATGATAGTATATAAGGATTTTGCAAATAGTTTCTTAACAGATATTTCAACGGATATGAGCAAGTAATGAACTTGCCTTGAGACTGAAAGGTAGTGGAGTCTGATGTCGGGCGTGGCTCTTGACTTCCTTGCTCTACAAAATACCATCATTTTTTTTTGACAACATTACCGTAGGGGAAAGCCCCTACGGTGTAGATTTTCTATTTATATATAAAAAAAGTACAGAGGTACAATAAGAGAGTTTACACAATCAGGGAGGGAAGAAATGCACTAAAAAATACATATGTATTAAGTGAATGAAGAGAGAACCCAGTCGAGGAGTTCTTGAGCCAGAGCTGTTTTCACCCTGTGCTGGTGAAGGAGCAGGTCGTGCTGGAACCGAACTTTCCATCTAGCAAATGAGGGGGCTTGGTGTTTGAAAATGAAGTCATTACGTTCCTTCCAAATATTCCATAAAGCACAAGTGACCACCTCTAGGAAGCAAGGGCCAGAAAACTCTCTTTTTGCTCTGATGAAACGTTGTGAAATAGGCAGAGAGTGGACCCAATTGACACGAATGAAGTCCCAGCAAGCATCGCGAATGAGCAGCGGAAGAATAGATGATCTCTCGTCTCCATTCATCATCGGACAGAGAACACACGAAGGACCAGAATCAACATGCCACTGTTTTCTGACCATCAGGTCTTTCGTGTTCAGTCGATCGCGTAGCAGCAGCCAAATGAAAACACGCAGCTTTGGCATACACTTTGAATTCCAGATGGATTGCAGAGTCGGGTCTTGAGGGGCCTGAGCAAAGATGAAGTTATAATACTTGGCCGAAGTGAACTGAGAAGACCCCCAGGGGAAGACTCGTTGTCCTCGCTGGTCGGATCGGACAGAACATCCTGCAGACAGAGCCGAACCTGATCCAGTTCCGAGAATGCTTCAGCAGAAAGAGGAAGGGCAAACAACGAGGTGAGGTCCGCAGTATGAGCAAGGTCAGCCACTGTAACATCTTCATCGAGTGCGAACGAATAAAGTCTAGCAAACTTGTCACATAAGAGCTCACCCGAGTGCCAGAAATCTTTCCAAAAAAGCGTTGATTCTCCATTCCCAATGGTGCAGCGAGAGATGCTACGGTAATCATGAACAAGGCTGAAAACGTCACGCCACCAAAATGAACCCCTCCGACTCTGAGCATGAGGAGCACCAGGGCTGTAGAGCGACCAAACTAGGTGCACCCACGGAATATCTTCCTTGCAGTAGAATTTGTGTAGCTGCTTCATCAACAGTGCTTTGTTCTGTAACTCAAGGTTCAGTACTCGAAGACCTCCCACTTTTTTCGGTTGACAAACCACAGACCATGCCACTAGCGCACTAGAGGATGATGAATCTTCCTCTTTGGCCCACAAGCAGTGCCGACGTGAGCGATCAAAAATAGCAATAACCGTTTTGTGCACTCTAAGCGAGCAAAGATAATGCATGGGTAGAGAAGACATAACAGAGCACACCAGAGTTAGCCTGCCTCCATAATCAAGAAATCTAGAGCTGGCATTTAGGCGACGCTCAATATGATCCACAACAGGAGAAAGATCATTGACTGTCGGCTTTGTTGTGCCTAGGGGCAGGCCCAAGTATGTGAAAGGAAGCACTCCTACAGCACAGCCAAAAGTATTGGCAAGCATATGAAGATGATAATCATCAATATTAATGGGCATCAAGCAAGATTTAGCATAATTCACCCGAAGGCCTGTAGCCATAGCAAAGACCTCAAGCAACTCCTTAAGAGCCAACAACTGAGCAGGACAAGCTTGGAGAATTAGTAGAGTGTCATCGGCGTACTGGACAATGGGGAAGTCCGCATTAGCAATTGGCAGTGGAGGAGTGAGAATTCCTTGAAGAGCAAGCCTATTAACCATCGATTGCAAGAGATCCGCCCCGGCAACAAACATGATTGGAGAGAAAGGATCACCTTGGCGCACCCCACGACGACAAGGAAATTTTGAACCTGGCACTCCATTAAGGAGGACCGAAGAGGAGCCAGTAGAGAAGATGGCCTGCACCCAATTTAACCAGCGATCATCGAAACCCCAACATTTGAGGATTTTTAATATGGCCATGTGCTCTATCGTATCAAACGCCTTAGCGCAGTCCAATTTAAGAATCACCACTTCTCTTTTGGACTGATGACACTGATGTATATACTCATATGCCCATGCAACACAGTCCTGGATCGTCCGGCTTTTCAGAAAACCGTATTGATTTTTGTGAACAAGTGACAGAATTCTCCCCTGTAAACGATTTGCTAAAAGCTTTGTCAATAATTTCAAACATGAGTTAAGCAGGGAGATCGGTCTGTAGTCATTTGGCCCCTCCGGTGAGCTGTTTTTGGGTATCAATGTGATGAATGCATCATTTATGCTCTGTAAATTGACAGATCCTTCCCAAAACTCATGACAGAGCCGATAGATATCATACTTTATTATAGGCCAGCAAACTTTGATGAATAAACCGGTGAAACCATCGGGTCCTGGTGCCTTGTCACACGGGAGTTCTGCCACCACTTTATCAATCTCATCGTGAGAAAAAGGAACTGAGAGATCGTCTAAACCCACAGCCGGCGCAATATATTCAGCAAAGTTAAAAGTAGGGTCAATGGGGGTTGATATGCCAAGCCGATCTTTGAAAACCTGCCGAAGAATCCCTGCTTTCTCTTGATGATCATAAGCAATTGAACCATCCTCACGGCTAAGAGAGGTGATAGTATTCTTTCTGAACCGAATTGTGGCCATTGAGTGAAAATATGACGTATTCTCGCTACCAAATTTTGCCCAACGTGCCGTGCACCTTTTTTTCCAGTACTCATGTTTACACAATAGCAAGTGCTGTAGTCTGCTCTTAAATATATTCCTGAAGTTCCATTCAGAGAGATGCGGTGGCCGTAACTCTTCAAACCCATCTAGGAACAATATAATTTCATTGCAGTTGCTGATAAGCGTGTTGATGGCTGAGATGCTTGTACTCCAATTTTTCAAACCCTTTCGAAGCAACTTCAATTTAGCAGATATTCTTTTGGCACTATCACCTGGACAATCAATCTCCCAGATTCGTTTTACCACATCCAAAAAGCCAGGCAATTTAACCCAAAAGTTCTCAAAGCGAAAGATCTGAGCTTTCGGAATATTAGTACCCACTGAGATGACACAAGGAATATGGTCTGAGGTCGGGCGAGCAAGAGGATTAACTAGAGTGTTTGGGTACTGAAGTGTCCATGCCGACGAGGTAAAGAACCAGTCAATTTGTTCCAGCAACGGCTCGGACTGCATATTGCTCCACGTAAAACGTCGCCCTTTAATCGGTAGTTCTACCAAACCCAGATAGCTAATCACCTCACTAAAAGTGGCCATGTCCGTGATATTTGCCCCCGGTCTACTTCTATTGTCGGAGTAACGATAAAAGTTGAAGTCACCCACTAGCAGCCAAAAAGCATCATCAGGGATATCTAAATGGAACAGCCAAGCAATAAAGTTGTCCCTCTCAATTCCTTCACAGGGTCCATAGACAGTAACCAAAGTGAAGCACTCATCAGATAACAGAGACCGAAACTGAATCACCAAACCAAAGCTTTCTTGCATAAGAACTTGCCCAGCAAACATATTACCAACCCACATCACCAGAATGCCCCAGAGGCCCCATCAGAAGGAACAAAAGCAAACTGATCAAAACGACGTGGCGCAAAACCCTTGATAAATTTCAGATCAAAATTGTCACGTTTGGTTTCTTGCAGACAGATAATGGACGCAACACATTCATCAATTTTGTTATGAATCAGAGGCCACTTATCAGGACTATTAATTCCACGGATATTCCAATTTAACACAAACCAGGTTCGATTAACAGAACGATTAACACGACGATTCATCGGAATAACAAGTTTAAGCAATCCAAAAATAACACCTTAAGGGTGTAAACAAGAGCGAAAGCACACTGCTGGAAGCGATAAAAAGCGAGGCCTAGTCGCGGCGATCTTGCAGAAGGCGCTCTTCAGTGAGCTCCTCCGGGTCGATGAAGCATTGCTCCACTCCCATCCTCTGCATTTCAGTAATTTGCAGAACAGGTGGGGTCGAGGCAGGAGGGACGGAGGAGGCACGGCGACGTGAAGTACGATCAGGAATCGCCGAATGCATGAACCCATTATTGGTGTGGCGTGGAGAGCGACGAACCACTGCAGTAGTGGTAGGAGCAGCAACTTTGCGGGGTCGGCCACGAGCACGGACCGAAACCAGAACCGGAGCACTTTCAGCTTCAGTCAGAGCAGCAACAGGGGCCTCAACACCATCAGTCTGAATTTCTTCTGCAGCGTTGTTCACCACGATCATCTGATCACATGCAGGTTTATCATGCTGCACAGGATCATCTAAGATAAAACCCAGGCTACACAGCTCAGCAGAGTTGGCAGTAATCTGAAAATCTGAGATAGGAGTATCTTCACCAACCGAACCCACTTCCACGATCTCAAACTCGCCCATAGGCAAGGTATGGATCAGAGCATCAACCATAGCCCAAGAAACAGCATTAGCAAACTGAATGAGGAACTGAGCAGCATCAAAGACAGGTGCAACATCTTCAGGTCCGGCAGGGAGAATTGCACGGGTATACACCTTGCGCTTCATCCAACGAAGGAAATGCAGAAACGACGGGCACATTGGCACCTCCAGATTGCGTTCGGCTCCCCCCGCGCGAACAAACATGACTTGGAGCCCCCTAGCAGAGGATCCAGAGATAATACTTTCAGCAGCTGATTCTATCTCTTCAATGTCTTCATTCCAGGCTGCAAACGGATCATCACTAGCATTGCCTTCTGGAACCACCCCATCGAGCATGGAGGGGCCCTCATACCCAGTCATCACTCTCATGCTTATACCCTGAAAGGCTAGAGGATCCACAGGCTCAGGAGCCACTTCTTCATCTTGTGCACCTCCTTGGTTCCATCCCAGATCTGCATTATGCTGAAGCCAGTTCTGAACTTGCTGATGATGCTGCTGTGCCACAGATAAAAAAGGCAAAGCGTGAGGGGAAGCATTCAGCTGTGGTGCAGGTTCCTCATTACTGACCAGGGTTGGGTTGGTATGACGTCCATTCAGAATATACACAGGTACCCACCATGCAAGACCTACACCACCCATCAGACCCATTCTCTTCACTCCTAGGCTATGCGGAACTGAAGCAACATCATTGATCAGAGCCTTAACCAGAACCCTAGCCTTACGGTGACCAGGACGATGCCAAGTGATTAATTTGCCAAAACAGGAGACAGCTTTGTTTACATAGTGCTCAGTCTGGTAATCCAAAGGGAATGCAAGAAGCATCACCCAAGCCTCATACTCAAAAACAGGCAAACGCAGATTGATACCCTCATCATGCCTGACTAAGGAAAAAGTTGAGTTCTCATCTAGTGTCTCATCATCTAAAGCATGTGGACTCTCACGAACAAGATGATCTCTAATAATCTGAGAAGAAAAAGCAACCAGTCCTACTCCAAGTGCATGTGTCTCTAGGTGAAGAACCTCATACTGAAAATCATGCTCTATAATCTCACAGATAATGTCTAACACCCGCTGCCTCTCAGTATCAAGGATGGGAGGGTGAACCATTACCAGAGCATAGTTCTCGTGACTCAGAGGAGGGTCATCAACGATGATCATGTTGCGCACCAGCCGATCTGCAGGTCCATGCTCGATCACCATCGGGCCAGGGAGGAAGGGGATCGGGTTGACGGGGAAGTTCGCCATGACGAAGGTGAACAGGGGGAGCGTCGGCGAGCGAGGGATGTGAGGTAGAACCAACCGAATAATCGATGGCGGTGAGGTTAATATATAGCAGACCGATGCCAAGGAGGGAAACGAATCAGCT
Source organism: Poa pratensis (assembly GCA_947311845.1). Taxonomy (NCBI): domain Eukaryota; kingdom Viridiplantae; phylum Streptophyta; class Magnoliopsida; order Poales; family Poaceae; genus Poa; species Poa pratensis. The sequence goes on along the minus strand of CAMZMU010000093.1, from coordinate 5,813,752 downwards.
GTGCCCAAGCGTACCGAAACTTGCCTATCATTCACATATTCATTCTTTGTTCTCATCAACGAGTTATTAAAAGGATCAATCCCAGAGATGTCCTGCAGTTTTGGAACCCAGTGAAATTTCGGAAGGTGAACATCAGCAGGATCGCAGCCATCCGCTACGTGACCAAAAAACTTGCAGTTAGCGCAAAATAATCGACCCGGGCAGAGAAACCCAAGATGGCCCAGCCCATTACAGTAAGAGCACCTATTTAGTGGAACCACTGAATTCGTGTGGGCATCAAATGGCCCTGGGCAGTTCCTACAAGTATGACCAGATTTATTGCAATCATGACAGAATGGGCCAGGGCAAGCAGAAACAACATGGCCCAACAGAGAGCATGAGGAGCAACGATTGAGGGTTTGAAAAATGGCCGCTGATTCGGGCAACCAAATTAAATCAAGACAATCCAAGATATCCGGATCGTTATAATTAGCCTGTCGGAGATCCAAGATATGGTCTAACAAATTCCGAGATGACAGGAGCGAGAGATACTCTCGTTTGAAACTTTCCCCACGAGACGTGGCAAATTAGGCACCAGAAAATCAGCTTTCCTAATAGGTTCGAAACTGCCAAACTGAATCATGGAATCTGAACTGACAGGGGTAGGTGACACTGAAGAACAAGGACCAAACGAACCAAATATGATTGGACTTTGAGAATAAAGATCGGTGGTTGGAAACGCATTGTCTTTGGACAGGTTCAGATTATCAGTTGTCCGCTGGTTCTGTTGATCAAACTTCTGACTCACAGACTTCTGATACACATTCTTCTGATTCACACTGTTTCTGAGAAAGTTCAGATTAGTTTTCACAGCCAAACGACCCGGAGCAGAGAAAGGAGGAACCGAATGTGAATCCAGCCAGGATTGAGCAGTACGGTCAACCGAGAAAGAAGTATCCCCTCTAAACAAAGAGAAATGGCAGATAAAATCTGGCCAAACCCGATCTTTTAGTCCGTAGATGAAATGTCCAACTCGATTAGAGGCAACCGAAAAACGAAAGCGACGATCGCTGAGCTTGAACACTCGAAAACCCAAATGATTACCACCAATGCAGCACTCAAGGGCGAGAGCAACTGAATCTTCAGAAAGCAGGAACGAGGCATAGGAGAAAGAGACCACCAAGAAAAACTCCTTTGCCGTAGGGGAGGGAGAAAAATGGACCGTGGAACCGAATCGGCGACGCACCTGATCCCCCAGCGCGATGCCAGGGGAGAAATCCTAGTGGAGGAGGCCTTCCATGGCGCCTAGAGACGGGAGAATCCATGGCCGGAGGGGAGGGTGGGAGGGAGCGTGGAGAGGAGAGCCATTTCCGTGATGAGAGCAACAACACAAAATACCATCATTGTCTGGTAAGGACAATGTTTAAAGAGGCAAATGATGCTATTATGCATAAAAATGATATGCATTAAGTTTCTTTAGTGTGCCTTAGCAATCTTAGTGAATTATGAAATTTGGAGATTTTTAATAATATTTGTCTTTTTGAATTATATAAAGACCTTAAAAGAAATTCTTTATTTAATAAATAATAGTCCATTATTTGTTTTAAAAATAGAAAAATTTGTGTTAATAAGTGATAAACACAAATAAGTAGATTTTTACTTTTTCTTTGATGTTATTTGAAATTTACAAATTTGTAAAGGTTATATTTCAAAATATTAACCAATTTTGAAAATACAATATTTTTAATGAATTTTAATTTAGGGTTTAATTTGTTGTAACATTAAAAATATATTTTAGATAGATTATCTAATTTGTAATTTTAAATTTGTATTAAGTTTTGAATTAATGTTTATTTCAATTTTTATTTATCTTTATTTGGTAAATTACCATTTTACCCCCGGCTCGAGTGGGTTGAACCCAACCCAAAGCCAGGGTCTGGCTCGACCCAGTCATTCCGACCGAGCCACCCGTGCTCACTCTCTCTTCTCCTCCCCGACCCCGTGCTCTTCTCTCACCTTGCTCTCTATGTCGCCGCCGCCGTCGCCGTGCGATTATGGCAAGCTCCGGCAGGCTCCGCTGCCGAGCTATGGCGCAAACGACGCGCCCCACCGTCCTCTCCAATCCTACCCCGGCGATTTACTTCTCCTTGCCTGACGCGGCCGTGCACAACCCCATCCCAAACTAGGGTTCACTACAAGAAATATGCTATCCTATGACCTTTTGACAGTGACCCTAAAAATATTGGTCATAGATCTGTGACCATTTTGTACCATTTGGTCACTCGATGTTTTAGAGGGTGTAAATCCGAAAATATAGCGACCAAATTTGTCAGAAAGGTCATAGTCCCCTCACATGAATTGGTCACAATGCAAATAACACTAATTTAATTTTTTTTTCTAGCAGATTACGACCAATTTAAATGGTCATTCGCATGAGTTGACTGCCAAGTCAGCGATCTCGCCTACGTGTCACTGCTTATGTGTCATTTTCGCTTACATGTCACTCTAACTGGACTGCCAACTTGGCAGTCTCGCCTATGTGGCGGTTCATTTTTGCTTACGTGTCACTCTAACAGGTGGACCCACATTACCTGAACGATGGGACCTGGCCCCACCCAGCCCTGACATGTGGGACCAGACCTAACGCCAACCTGACATGTGGGACCCCTCCATACCTGACACGTGGGTACCACCCAAACCCCCTAACATGTGGGACCCGCCACCACCAAGCCATGACAGGTGGGACCCGCGCGTACCACCGAGCTGACTTGTTGGTCCCACCCCAACCTCTGACATGTGGGACCCACCCCCACCAGGTCCTGACATTCGGGACCCGCCCCCACCCCCCGATCTGACGTGTGGGTCCAGTCCCGCCGTATGTGACATGTGGGGCCAAGACTGAACTGTGGGACCCGCCCCAACCCCGTGTAATATTTGGCAAAAAAACCTTGCGGTAGACGGGACTCGAACACACGACGGTCCGCACACTGCTAGTGCTCTCTACCACTAGGCTATTGAAGTGTTGGTGTTTGTACGCTGAAGCTAGACGTTCTTTAATGTTTCGTCCATCTGGATATGGAAACAGGCCTGGGCCGCGACGGAAAGGTAATGCCCGGCTTGGCTGTTTTTTTTTCCCCTTTTTTATGTTTTCTTTTACTCCCTCCGTCCAGAAATTCGGTCCAAGGCGCCGGCGAGGCAGGATCCGGCGTCGGCGAGCCCGGATACGGTGGCTACGAGTCGGGATGCGACACGGACGGACGAGGAGGCCCGGGACGAAGCAGTGGCGACGAATTGACGGCCACGGCCTCAGCCGGAGCTGAAGAAGAAACCGACGAACACGCGCGCTCCACGGTCGATTCGGTCGGAGTTAGGGATCTGAGGCGTGCGGCGGAGCTGCGAGGACCCATGGCTGCTGGCCTGTCCACTTCCGCAGCACCACGGGCTGCCACCTTGTTCGTCCCCAAACAAAATGTGAGTACAAGTACCTCAAAGCTTAGATTTTTCTGCATAGATGAGTTTTGACGGGAAAGCAAGACATGATTTTTGATGCTTAAGTGTAAGTACTCACATTGGGCATCTAACCTGAACCTAATCCTTGTTACGGTGGAACTGACAGACTAGGAACACTGCAGTAGCTAGGTTATTCAACATATATACTCGATAGTAATATCTGGGAATGATTTGTGCATGTTTTTCTTTGTCCAATAGGAGTAGATGACTGTACGCACTAGGAGTACCATCTGATCTCTCTGTCCCTATTTTTCTTTGTGCATGTGAAAACCAAGCACTAGGACTTTGATGAACTAGAACACTAGGTTGTTGCTTGAATGTGCATGCCAGGAGTATAACTGAAACTGTTAGGTGAGAACTGTCGAGCTCTCATGCTTCATGTAGAAGTATTCATTAAGTGTGGTAGCTCCAATACACTGAATATCAAGTCTTGTGGGCATGTAAATGTGAATCAATATGCGCAGTGTTAATTTGGACTGTAAATGTGATTGTAAAACCTAAAACTGAATAAATATTTTGATTCTTGTTTGCAAACTGTACTAGTGCAGACTTAGACAGTTGTGTACACTGGGTTCTGTTCCAGTTGTTTCTCAAAATTGCATTCAAAATTTCTCTTGATCAAATATGTCATCTTTCTTTACCAAAATAAAATTAGGGAATACTCCTACTCTATAGTTATGCAATAGTTGGAGTATTCTTATTGCTGCAATAGTTGAGGCATGCAGCCGTTAGTATCACAAAAATGAGCCTCATGACCAAAATTATAAGGATATCTGCCTCTTCACAATAACCTGTCTTTTTATTCATGTTCAGTACACATTTATTTTACATGCGACCAAGGAATTGCCCAAGCAATGCATCAAGCATGGGTCATCTACCAGATAGGCGAAAAGGATGCAGGTTGGTGTTCTGAAACCTTGTGCTAGTTTACTACAGCAAATGTCAGTACCAATTACTATCCAGTTTACAGAAGCCTCTTATTCTGTCCATTTCTTTGTTATGTCAGGGACTGACGAACATTATCCTATCAATAATGAAGATGGATAGTTCTGAGTGGGAGCACATCCCTGTACCATCAAGGCAAGTTGACAATTTCTTGCTATCAGAAACAGAAACATAACTTGACACTACAAGAAAAGAGTGTGCATCAACAATGACTGGATAAATCTTTGTAAAAACGTCTCTGATGCAATTTCAGTTTGAAACAGCTCATATTTTCAATGTCACTTCATATTCAGAATTTCTCACCTCAAAATTTTGTTCGTGACTAGCAGCGGGACGCGGTACAACAAGATGAGCAGCTGAATTTCAGGACCAGGAACTGGCTCGATTAGCTGGACGCGGTACAACAAGATCAGCAGCTTAATGTTCAGATTTTCTGAACCCTGGAGGCTCTTGGCGCCTCGTGCTCTCGATTGGAGCGGACGGCGTGGGAGGACGGCAGAGTGGCGGTGATGTGGGGCGAACCCCTCGGGAGCCCTCCGAGGGCGAGCGGAGCGGCGTCGCTTGTACGGCGACGACGAGGTCGACCTCCCTCAGATCCTCCTGCCCGCGGACGGCGACGGTGAGGTCGACCTCCTCCTGCGCGGGAGCTGCCTTCCTCAGCGAGGGGCGCGGCCGTACGAGCGAGCGCGGCCGCTATACGGAGCGCGGCGATCCGGCGGGAGCCCGGCGAGCGGAGCCGAAGAATCCGGCGAGGCGCCATCCGCGAGCTAGGACGGAACACTTTTGCAGTAAAACTTCCGCAAAGCAAGTTTATATTTTTTTTATGGTAACTAGGTCACATATCATGACGCTACGCGAAGGTTTTCCATTTTTTGATTTTTTTTGAATTTCGTATGCTCATTTGAAAATCTAGTCGAAGTCGTCGCCGTGACCGTTCGTGTCTAGTGTTTGAATCATGTGGATATTTTGATGTATCTCTGATGAAATGGATACTTGTGAAGCTAAAAATGAAATTTAGGAAAAATAACGGGCAAGTTGTGTGGTAGCTGCGGTTCAAAATCTAGCAGTTTCCAGCTGAATCGACAGGAAGCCGTTTAAATGGCCAAAAATAGGCAGAGAGCTCGGAAATGCATGCCTTTTGGTGATTGTACATTAAATGATGTATACTTTGTGAAGAATATGTATCGGTGCCATTGTGGACGACTTTCTCGGTAGCCGCTTCACAAAAAATGCTATTTTAAGCACTTGAAAAATGAAAAGTGGGTTTTTTTGTGAAACATGTCGAAATCTTTGTTCGGCAACATTGCTTGCCATCCCACAATGAACACATGTGCCAAATTTGGGCACATTTAGACAAACTATGTCACGAATGTGGCCAAATCATTGCTCGTTTGTCTTGAAAGGTATGAATGTTCGTTCGTGATAGCAAATTTTTGGGAACACTTTTGCAGTAAAACTTCCGTAAAGCAAGTTTATTTTTTTTTCTGGTAATTAGGTCACATATCATGACACTACGCGAAGGTTTTCCATTTTTTTGATTTTTTTTGAATTTCGTATGCTCGTTTGAAAATCTAGTCGAAGTCGCCGCCGTGACCGTTCGTGTCTAGTGTTTGAATCATGTGGATATTTTGATGTATCTCTGATGAAATGGATACTTGTGAAGCTAAAAATGAAATTTAGGAAAAATAACGGGCAAGTTGTGTGGTAGCTGCAGTTCAAAATCTAGCAGTTTCCAGCTGAATCAGCAGGAAGCCGTTTAAATGGCCAAAAATAGGCAGAGAGCTCGGAAATGCATGCCTTTTGGTGATTGTACATTAAATGATGTATACTTTGTGAAGAATATGTATCGGTGCCATTGTGGACGACTTTCTTGGTAGCCGCTTCAAAAAAAATGCTATTTTAAGCACTTGAAAAATGAAAAGTGGGTTTTTTTTGTGAAACATGTCGAAATCTTTGTTCGGCAACATTGCTTGCCATCACACAATGAACACATGTGCCAAATTTGGGCACATTTAGACAAACTATGTCACGAATGTGGCCAAATCATTGCTCGTTTGTCTTGAAAGGTATGAATGTTCGTTCGTGATGGCAAGTTTCTGGGAACACTTTTGCAGTAAAACTTCCGTAAAGCAAGTTTATATTTTTTTCTGGTAACTAGGTCACATATCATGACGCTACGCGAAGGTTTTCCATTTTTTTGATTTTTTTTGAATTTCGTATGCTCATTTGAAAATCTAGTCGAAGTCGCCGCCGTGACCGTTCGTGTCTAGTGTTTGAATCATGTGGATATTTTGATGTATCTCTGATGAAATGGATACTTGTGAAGCTAAAAATGAAATTTAGGAAAAATAACGGGCAAGTTGTGTGGTAGCTGCAGTTCAAAATCTAGCAGTTTCCAGCTGAATCGGCAGGAAGCCGTTTAAATGGCCAAAAATAGGCAGAGAGCTCGGAAATGCATGCCTTTTGGTGATTGTACATTAAATGATGTCTACTTTGTTAAGAATATGTATCGGTGCCATTGTGGACGACTTTCTCGGTAGCCGCTTCACAAAAAATGCTATTTTAAGCACTTGAAAAATGAAAAGTGGGTTTTTTTGTGAAACATGTCGAAATCTTTGTTCGACAACATTGCTTGCCATCCCACAATGAATACATGTGCCAAATTTGGGCACATTTAGACAAACTATGTCACGAATGTAGCCAAAACATTGCTCATTTGTCTTGAAAGTTATGAATGTTCGTTCGTGATAGCAAGTTTCTGGGAACACTTTTGCAGTAAAACTTTCGCAAAGCAAGTTTTTTTTTTGTGATAACTAGGTCACATATGATGACGCTACGCGAAGGTTTTCCATTATTTTGATTTTTTTTTGAATTTCGTGTGCTCATTTGAAAATCTAGTCGAATTCGTGGCCGTGACCGTTCGTGTCTAGTGTTTGAATCATGTGGATATTTTGATGTATCTATGATGAAATAGATACTTGTGAATCTAAAAATGAAATTTAGGAAAAATAACGGACAAGCTGTGTGGCAGCTGCAGTTCAAAATCTAGCCGTTTCCAGCTGAATCGACAAGAAGCCGTTTAAATGGCCGGAAATAGGCAGAGAGCTCGAAAATGCATGCCTTTTGGTGGTTGTACATTAAATGATGTCTACTTTGTGAAAACAATTTATCGGTGCCATTTTGGACGACTTTCTCGGTACCCGCTTCACAAAAAATGCTATTTTAAGCACTTGAAAAATGAAAAGTGGTTTTTTTTTTTGAAACATGTCGAAATCTTTGTTCGGCAACATTGCTTGCCATCCCACAATGAACACATGTGCCAATTTTGGGCTCATTTGGACAAACTATGTCATCAATTTGTCTTTTTCACGAGATGTAGATGCGAAGATTTTAACACGCGACTATTTGGTTATCTGTAAATAAATATGGTATAATATTTTTAAAATTGGTGTGGTCCAATTTTTCAACATATTTGTGGTAGGTGCTTCACAAATCCCATGTTTTTAGCACTTAGAAACCATTTTAAACGACACTTGTCGTAAACCAATCAGAACGCAGAACTAACTCTTCCCACGGATCACCCTTGGTAGGCGATCTGAGCCGTCCACGCCTTACCTATCCAACGTCTCTGGCTCACCCTTCAGTAGCGTGCAGCCTCCGAAACCCTAACCCTAAATGCCCATATCCACCCCGTCGCTCCTCTCCCAAGAGACCCCGCCGCCACTCGACATCCTCTCCCACGATCCCGTCGCTCCTCTCCCAAAAAAAAACACGTCCACCAACCATGGCGATGGCGGCGCCCCAACGATCCGCTCCGTCCAACAGCCGGTGGGGAGACCATGGCGAAGGCGGCGCTCCCACGATCCGCGTCCTTCCCGGCCGCCATCTTCCCGCCGTTGGTGCTTCCGGGATCCGGCGCTACACCACTTCCTACTTCGCCGCAGCAGCGCCGGGATACCCTTCCCCGCCTCCTCCTACTTCGCACCAGCACCTGGTCGCCGACATGCTCTCCGGTGAGAAACCTCTCATCCCCTCCCCCCTTCCCCTGGAGCCAAACCCTAACCTCATACCTGTTTGCTCCCGACCAAGGCCTTGCGCGCGTGGACATCGCCGCCAATCAGGACGACCAAGGGTAGACCGGACGTCCGCGGATCTGGAGGTGATGCCGGCCGCCCTTCTCCTTGCCGCAGAAGCAGAGTCGGGATCCGTCGTGCTCGCCAGGGAACAAGACGAGTCGTGGTCGCCGTGCTAGCATGGTCTGCACCACGAAGGCCGCCGTCGACATCGTCGAGCTCTGCTTCAAGGGCGCTGGTCGGGGACGTGCCCTGCGCCTCTTCCCTAAGCTGCAGCCGCGTGAAGGTGCCGGCCTCGTCCAAGTACGCTGCAAGACCGCTACCAACTTCAAATCTATCGTCCTTTTCTCTCTGGTGAGCTCCTACTCGCTCCTTTGTTCAACGGCCACCGAGCTTTCTGTGATCCGCCTTGGTGCGGTGTAATTGTTCAATTTTTTGTCTTAGTAGAGCAGTTGGTGATGTTTTATCTGTCATCATGTACAAGGTTCAGGAACTATTCTAACCTGCAGTTTGAGATACTAGTGATAGTAAATTTCACCAACTATATTGCCATGATGTACAAGGATAATGCATATTTGGACAACCCATACAGCCCCTCAGCTCCATTTGCAGCCAACAGATGATAGTCTATATGGTAGCTCCATGGCTGGTAATGCATTGAATTTAGTGTGTGCTGAAGATCTTGCTTACGGTTTTGTTATGCGTTTTCTTTATGTTCTCGTGCTTCAGAGGTAGTTAAAACTGATAATGCTTGAGGTGGTATCAGAACAGTCTTGTGTTTAGCTCCTGTAATTCACAGCGCAGTTTGAATCAATACCATCTCGTGTTGTCAACTGCACTGACAAAGATTCGCTCTGAAGTATCCAGTAAAATTTATACGCATGTTCTCCCACTGCACTGTCTACACATTTACTTAGTAACATGTACTACTGCACCTCTCATCCAAGTCATGCATTCCCTGAACTAGTGCAACTAAGAACTTTATAAACATGTTCAACAATGAACATGTTTGAATGTTTAATTTTGTCTTGTCTTAACTAAAGTTCTAATGATGTCTTAATATCTCAACCTTGTCTACCTGGCCCTTCTGAACCCAATCATAACCAATAATATTTGCTCCACATATGGCATACTTATATTTTAAACTTCTGCTTGATGTAAATCTTGCTATCAGTTCTCAGTTTTGATGCCTCTGGTTGATGCAGGTACACATGATTGTTGTTGAGGACATGGTCTCCTTTTTGGCGTGCCCAAGTATGTGGTGGTGCTCGCCTACATATATGGTTACCGCCGAGCTGCAGTTCAGGTGGGTGCTCCAGCTCTACCTTGCGATTTCTTTCAGTGAAGCCTACATTTCGTGTATGCTACTTATCGTTCGATTTGCTCCATTATCTTTCCTGATGTGCTTCTACATATATGTTGGTTGTGATCTGCTTTAACTGTGCAAGTACTTGATATTCCATTATGTTCATGTAGGTGAAGGGAACTGTGCAAGTACTTGGTTTTTTTCACGGATATAATATTTGGTAATAGTTATTCCTCTTTGTTGCTGCTGTTATACATGCCCTCATGCGTTTAGCATCAACTCCTTGCAGCTTCGCATGCGAGTTGTTTGTTTGCATGTAAAGACATCGTTTGATTGACTGATTCGTTTGTCGGTGAACTTGTTGGTATTGTGTGTGCAGATCCCGTAGGGGCGGTGCTTTCTGCCATGGACGCGGCGTTTTTCACCGTGACCTCAAGCCACACAATTTGCTCATGGACGGCAAGACTATGGCGCTCAAGATCGCCTACATTGGGCTTAGCCGTGCCTTCACGGTTCCTCTCAAGTACACACACGAGGTAGGGTTTCCTGGTTCTAATAGCAGTTTTAGCACCAGAAGATTGATGGTTGGTCATTCACGATTGTCCTTCCTGCATCTAGAAGCATGTTATAGGGGCTATATTTGAAGGAAGTAGGTCTCAAATATGTTGAGCAATGACCTAAGTTCGATTGTAATTGCATATTAGGATTTATATACTTTGGTCTGCCAACTCTTGCATTGCTTACAGTTATTTGTAGCTTTGGATTATCATACCTTTAAAGCTACTCTGTTTGTGAAAGATTCCTTTGTTCACTAAGCTTGAACTCGTGGATATAACATGTTCACTGAGTGTTTATTTTCTTATGTGCCACCTTAAGTTCTCAATTTTGATCAACTAGGGTACTGATTAGTGGCTGCTCTATACAATGAGGTAGCTGTGTAAGTCTCTTGCCATTCAGTTATATGATCTAAACAATGCACATGTTATTAACGAGCTTCTAGCTCTATACAGTGAGCAGTTCCAGTAATTCCATCAGTTCTTTAAATACAACTACTGGAACTGTTGCATCATAGGACTGCAGCATGTTAATTTAAATCGTGGCCTCATGTTTTTTATTATTTACCAGTGTGCTTTCTAAATCAGAACTGCATTTTTTGCTCTTTGTACTGTTATTCTCAAATTGTTCTAATTTGGTATATCTTGTACTGCTAGGTGATATACTAATGATGATCAATGAGTGATCCCGCATGTTGGGGTCATCCAGCTTCTATGAGCACGGCTGACCAAGCTGTAACTACGTCCTCTGCGTCTTTGTCTGACTCAGCCTTGTCTGACTCAACGGCGCGTCCTCTCTCTGTTTTCATATATCCACAAAGTTTTGGAATTTCCAAGTATCTAATTGAGATCGTGCTGCATTGTCGAAGCAAACGTGTAATTTTGTCCTAGCTATGTTTTTCTCACTTTTCTGTTTTGTTGTTAGCAGGTATTTCAAGTACTAAAGTAGTGTTCCCCTTCTACAGGAGCTCCTGGCTAAAAAAATTCGAAGAAGCTTGAAGCCCTAGTTAGCAAATAGTAGCTAGTATTTTTCTAGCTTGTAATATAGTGTTATTTTGGACGAATTTCATGTGTTCTCTCTTTTCTGTGAAATATTTTGGACGAATTTCATGTGTTCTCTGTTCTGTACGAAATATTTGATATATTGATTATATATTTGTTTGGAAAACCTGTGAAAGACCAGTGGGACCCACTTGCGAAAATAATACGAAATATCCGTAAAATCTGACGTGTGGGACCATTAAGAGTTGGCATGACAGGTGGGCCCAATCTGACTAGTGGGACCGGCACCTTAAAAATAACCGAAATAGAAAATCAATAGATTGTAAAAGGCCGTGGCCCAGAAAAGAAAAAGGCCAAATTGTTGGTCTTGGCCCATATTGCTGTCAAATTTGCTGAGAAAAAAAAGTTAATTAGGCCGAAATATTGGGCCAGGCCCATTTAGACGGCTGAACTGGACTGGGCCGATTCTGATTTACGACCATGTCATTTGGTCACAATTTTGCCACGTCATCTCTGCCACGTTGGATCTGACGTGGACTGGCCAGATTGGTAGTGACCAAAACAGTTGGTCATAAAATCTGTGACCTTTAGTTTTGGTCACAATCGTCTATGACCAATCCCAAAAAAAGGTCACATACTGCCATTTGTGACGCTCATCTTTTGACCAATCGTTTTTCGTCACAAAAAGGTCATAAATGACAGTTCATGACCATTTCTGTGACCAATATCGAGGGTCACAAGTTAGCATATTTCTTGTAGTGGTTTCGCCGTGTTCCGAGCTTCGTCGAGCTTGTGCTGCCTCGGGCTTTGCCATGGCCTGGTGCAGAGCTTTAATCTCTGTGCCGCTGTGGTGGTGGTGATGTGTGCTCTCCTCCCGTGGTCCTCCTTCATCGGCCACACGGGTACTGCCCCGTCGCCGAGGAGTTACGGCCATGGGCGATGGTATGATACCCCTCCTCTCTTCTCATCTTCTCTTCCTTGACCTCAATACCATGTTCTGTGTTGCTAAGTAATTACCCCAATTTTTGTTGTTCAATTGTTTAGGTGTTGATCTGTTCGGCTGCTAAGATGTTGCTCAATCCCGAGCAAATGGGGAATAATATTTTTAGCTAAATAATTTAGTTAAGCATGCTGGGATGCCTCCAATTGAGTTACACAGAAGCTAGCTAATAAATTTAGCTTTCGAAATCTTTTTATGCTTTCCTGTGCTCTTGTTGGTGAACAAACTGGCTGGTATATGATTTGTGTTTGAGGTGCTTTTCCTTAATGGATTTGTGTCCAGCAATCATATACTGGTCTGTGCTATTACCAAAGTATTTCCTAGTAGGATTTGCTTACATGCCTTTGCTCCAATTTTGTGGTTTTACATCCCCTGCCTATGATGCACAGGCTGAGGCTCCATTTTGATAAGAACAGATGATGTGCTTGATTCTTTACTCCCCTGTGATGATCTTAGCATAGCATCACTATGCTAGACTGAGGGAAAATTTCACTACACCCACTCCTAAGTATCTAGCAGGTAACTTTGCTAGAAATAAAGTAGCAACCTGTGCTCAGGTGTGGTGATGGCTGTGTGGTGTGCTTGTGGATCTTGTGGCTTTCTTGATCAACAGATCTTGTGGACTTCTTCCTTGATCTCCTTGCTGGCCTGCTCCTCCAGCTCCAGTTGCTTCCCTTGAGCTTCTGGCTTCCTCTCCTTGCTCCTATGCTCCTTGTTCCTCTATCCCATCTTGCTCTTGCTTTTGGCAAGGATTCAGTGGTGAAAATTGGATGGATGTGGAATTTGGGTGATGAACTGTGACTGTGGTTGATGAACTCGAACTGGAGCTAGTGTGAGTGAAGTGGTTCTATTTGGCTAGCTCCTACGGCTGTTTCCTTGCTCTTATCCCTCTGCAGTGAGGTTGCTGCGCTGTAAGCAGCAGGGTGACTATCTTTGTGACTGTGCTGCCTGCTTGCTTGTGTGCCTCCATGTTCAAGCAATCTGGTGCTTCGGCTGGTTGGTCTTATCCCTATATGGTGCATTTTTTTCACTTGCCAAGTGGATTTTGTTGCTGTTTTAGCCCATGATGCTGTGCTGAGGCTAGATTAGCGAAATAAGAACAGATACTAATCTTGATTAACCTTTAACCCTATGATGATATTAACAGTGCAACTCACTGTTATTCTGAGGGTAATAATCTAACACTAACCCTCTGTTTTAGTTTTACCTTGTCAATGTTTTTGTTTTGCAGGTTACAATAATCAAAAGAAGATCAACAGGAAGAAGATGAAGGATAAAGAGAAGAAGAAATACAAGATTTAGTTTTTTAGAAGTCACTTCGTAATTTTTACTTTTCCTTTATAAGCATTTGTACAAGACAATGTAATTCTGTAATTATATCAATAAAGTAAATTTTTCTTTGTCTATAGTTCATAATTTATAAAAATATTGTATGGATTTGATTTCATGAATTGTAATAAATACTTTTGTTGTTTTGAATTATTTCAATCATTATTTGATTGTTTATTTACTTATTGCAATTTATTTGAATTCAATTTCAAATTCAATTATTTGAATTTGAAATTCAAATCTCAACACAAGCAAAACACATAAAGGTCATGTTAAAATTTATCTAGTTTCATTCTATAGTTGCACAACACTAACATCTAAGACTTAACTTGATTCCAACATAAGTTTTATTTTGCGAAAAATTTATTCGGATTTTTCAAATGCATGCATGCAGATGCACAAATTCCTATTTCTACCCTTCGTTAGTTCCTAAACGCTGGGATATTACAGCTGCTGTACACGGCAGGCGGCAGTGGCGGCGTCAGCTTTACCCGTAGTAGCAGCGACGATCTCGCCTGAAAACAAGAAACCTTGGTAAGATTAGCACATTATAAGCAGTATTATAGTACAAGTAAATAATAACACAAAACACTCTCGTTGCAGGCGGTATGTATATATAATGGCGAGGGCCGTATTTCTTATGAGTGAAGAAACACGTTAACAACATCCATGTTCTGAACGTTCGGAGTAAATTCGGGAGCATATATCCAATGTACAGTAGTTAGCCAAGTCTTTTTCTACTGAAACGAGTAATCGCGTACGTACGTTTAGACTGTTTCGTACGTGCATCCATGAGAAGTCCCAGCAAGCAAGCTAGCGTGAAACTTGAATGCTTCCTTGCTCGATCGGCCAAGCTCGAGTCAAGTGGTTGCTACTTGCTAGCATGACCGTGCCTGGTAATTGCTTCCTCCTCTATCGCTGGCCGGGTCTTCCAGCATCCGCGTACTTGTATTGGGCCGGGATCCATTGGCACCGACGTCTCTGGGCCAAAACGGGTTCCTACGAAATCACTAATTAAAGGGTTTCCTTCGTGAATGTAAACCCCCGCGCGTTGTGGTCGTGAGAAGTGTCAGCTTCTCATTTTACGCGGTCCCCGTGGGTGCTTGCATATGTGACAAGTGGCAGCATGAGAGAATTTTGGTAGGTTTTCTTCTCTTCTCCTCGTCCAGGTTTGTACCGCATTTATTTCGAGATTCGTTTTTTAAAAACGAAATATTTTGAGAACCGTTTATCCGAAGTACGAACCGTTTTCACTTTTAAGCTCCTCGCGTCGAGATATTCAAAACTAGATCCCATGTTGATAGGTTTCGACGAACTTATTTTTTTACAACCGGTTATGTATAGTTGTACAATCTGTGTCTGTGTAGTTGTACAACCTGTGTTTGAATAGTTGTACAACATGTGCCTATATAGTTGTACAACATGTGTCTGTACAATTTGTGTCTGTCTAGTTGTACAACCTGTGTCTGTGTTGTTGTACAACCTGTGTTTGTGTAATTGTACAACCTGTGTTTGTACAAACTGTGTCTGCACAGTTGTACAACCTGTGTCTGTCTAGTTGTACAACCTGTGTCTGTACAACCTGTGTCTGTCTAGTTGTACAATTTGTGTCTGTACAAACAGTGTCTGCGTAGTTGTACCTGCGTCTGTACAACCTATGTATGTCTGGTTGTACAACATGTGTTATGTAGTTGTACAACATGTGTCTGTATAGTTGTACATCGTATGTCTGTGTAGTTGTACACTTCTAGATCTCTGCTGTATGGTGCTCTAATTTCCTTACCACCCACTTTTTGTATTTGTTATCTGTGATAAATATGCTTGTGTTATTTTCGTGTGCGAGCCGTACGTGGACGGACGGCCGGCCGGCCGTACGCCGACGCGTTCCGTCTCCTGGGACAGCCGCGAGGGTCTTCGCTTTACGCTCCACCGGTCTTCGTACGCCCTCGCGGGAATGGCAAGCACGCGACGCGCCCGTCCGTGCCGTGGCAGAAGCGGTGTCCAAATTTTATTTTCCTACTTCCGTACGTCCTCCACGTGGCACGCTCGCAGCACACAGGTTCCCTTTCAAAAGGATACCCTTTGTATAGTGACACCCGCCGTTCCCCTATACCTCGCCTTGCGTGAGTTGGGGCATCCGGCTCGCCCGCATGAACGCCTCCCAGACGGAAGCCCAATAAACACCATGAAAGCCCAGTAGGAAGCAGCGTGTCCATTAGCGCATTTTCTTTCTCGTACAACACATTTCTTGGCTTAGCGAGCCATGCATGCGCCCAGCGCACGCATGTGCATGCATGTGCGTTCTTTTTTTAATTTGTTTTCTTTTTTTCTCTATTTCTGGAAATATTTAAACACATGAACATTTTTTTCTGTTTCTGGATAAAAATATGAATAATTGTTCGTACATGAATATTTTTTGAAAAATGTTGATTTTTTATTTTTTAAATGGTTCACATTTTAAAAAAAATTTACTTGGATTAGTATATGAATAATTGTTCGAAAATGCCGGAGAACCAAAAATAATAGTGAACCGAAAATGCCGGTGAACCAAAAAAAAAAATAGTGAACCGAAATGCCGGTGAACCAAAAAATAATAGTGAACCCAAAATGTCGGTGATTCGGTCGATGAACCAAAATTAATAGTGAACCGAAAATCTCGGAGAACCAAAAATAATAGTAAACCAAAAATGTTGGAGAACCAAAAATAATAGTGAACCAAAAATGTTGGAGAACCAAAAATATCGGTGAACCAAAAAAAATAGTGAGCCGAAAATTCCGGAGAACCAAAGATAATTGTAACCGAAAATGCCGTGAACCAAAAATAATAGTGAACCGAAATGCCGGGGAACCAAAAAATAATGGTAAACCCAAAATGTCGGTGATTCGGTCGGTGAACCTAAAATCTCAGAGAACCAAAAATAATAGTAAACCAAAAATAATAGTGAACCAAAAATGTCGGCGAACCAAAAAAATAGTGAACCGAAAATTCCGGAGAACAAAAAATAATAGTAACCGAAAATGCCGGTGAACCAAAAATAATAGTGAACCAAAATGTCGGTGAACCAAAAATAATAGTGAACCGAAATGCCGGTGAACCAAGAAAAATAGTGAACCCAAAATGTCGGTGATTCGGTCGGTGAACCAAAATTAATAGTGGACCCAAAATCCCAGAGAACCAAAAATAATAGTAAACCAAAAATGTTGGCGAACCAAAAATAATAGTGAACTAAAAATGTTAGAGAACCAAAAATAATAGTGAACTGAAAAGTAACTAAAATTCGGGTGTACCAAAAATACCGGTTAACAAAAAATGCAAGTGAATCGAAAATAATATTGAACAAAAAAGACCGGTGAATCAAAAATAATATTGAACCAAAATTTCGGTGAAACAAAAAATAATAGTGAACTGAAAAGAACTAAATTTGGCTGAATTGAAAATAATAGTGAACCCAAAAATATTAATATAGCACCAAATCACATACCTAAAAATAAAGGTGAAAAGTAAACTAAAATAAATAATAAAACGGGAAAAGAAAGAATAAAACGGAAAAAAGAAAGAATAAACAGAAAATGAATCGAAAACACGAAAGAATAAAAAGATGAATAAAGAAACTTAAACACGAGTCCGATTGTGGCCTAGTGGCTGTGCACTGGATCCACGAGTGTGGAGATACCGAATTCGAATCCCAGCTCCGTTCGCAATTCTTTTTATTACATCCATCTGGTGATGATGGGCCGGCCCACCTGGCGAATCCCTGTAGGCGAGTCGGAACTCTGACTCTCAAAAGGCGATAAATAGGGTTTTCGGCAACCTCTATGCACACATCAAAGCAAGAAAATTGACGCCACTGCATTGGCCCCAGCCCGCAACCAATGCATCCTGTGCAAACTGGCCTAGCCCACTGACACGCTCTGCCTAGAATGGATGCATGTTTGGATTTTTTTAAATATTATTTTTAATTCAAATTTGAAATTAATATGCAAATTAAATCAATTTTAAAATTAGTCGTTTCGGCTTACTACGGCCGAAATCACTTGTTTGGGCATGGCTTTGGCCGAACCTCCTATGAGCCCGTAGGCTGGTTAGCAAGTCTCATTCATTCACCTTTCCGATTGGCTTAGAATGAAAATCTGTCAACTGTGTTTTGATTCGAGATAAATATACAGAAAATATGCGTGTTTCGATGATTAGCTTTCATTCACTTGATCAGTTTCGAGTTTCGTCGACCCTAATTTCTTAATTTTGGATTGAAATTCGCACCATTTTTTTAACAAATTTTGCCAAAATCGTCGCACTCGGTCGACCGTCGAAACAAAAAAAAAACAAAAACCTACAGGAAGGAAACCCGAGGGGAGGAGGAGCGCGGGGTAAACCCCCCCCCCCCCCCCACACACACACCACACCAAACGTTTCTTCACATGCGGCACCTCTACTCCTCTTTTCTCATCACGGGTGCCCATCCACTTCTCCGACTGAAGATTTCAGCTGCCACCCGCAGTAGCGCTCCTGCTCCTCTGTGTTGCAAGCCTTGTCCACCTCGGATCTGAATATTGTTTGATAATTTGTTAGCCAAACTATCGTTTTCTAACCGAATTATGTTCACAGAAAGCTCCGGAAAGTATTGCAGACCTCATGGCTGCTGATTCCTTGCGAGCCTGACTTGATATAATGGTCAAATTCCGACGCTCCATCCGTGTGGATTATATTGCCGCTGTCCCATTCATCATTGACATCTATCTACACGGGTCCACCACCACTACTTAGTCAGTTAGCGTGTCTTATTGGTTTTGGACAGTGACTCAACTGTCAACGTCTTGTATGTCATTGTGAACATTTGCACATTGGCTGTCCGAAATATTGCTACTGAAAATCTAGAATGTTCTTGGATGCTGAGAGCCGATTTATTTAGTTGTGCGTCACTGATATTTTGAGTTATTGTATATAAGCGGTAGCAAAAAAATATATTTTGTACATGGCATAGTCTTATGGCCATTTTAAATTTTTATTCAGAATTGTGTAATTAACGTGGTAACAGAATCATGACATATTATTTCTCTCTTTATTCCTTTTTATATTTCAAGTGACTCTATTAGGCGTGCACTGTCAAACATCAGAAAGTTGTGATATTCTTTTGGCTAATCAATGGGAATAGTCTATTGTTTATACATGATACATCGGTGGTGCAACTGAGAAAGTACATTAGAGTCGTTCGTCAACCTTTTCTTACATAAGCTATACAACCATGGATAGAATATACTGAACTCTCATCTTACATAGTATGCACTATTTAGATCACACGGATGACACATACAAGTCTCAGACCTTAGAATTAGATAGGTCAGAGAGTCCAACCAACTGAATTTGATTTGGTTTCATCATAGAGACATATAATTGAATATTTTGTACAATTTAATGTTACTACTACTGTACAACGGATGGTTATACTGTACAATGACGCCAAACTATGAACATTCCCACGGTTTTCATATTATGATGATGACGAAGCTGAGTCAACCAGGAGTTGCCGAGCATGTAGGCTTGAACATGGACGAGTCGGAACTCGGAACACCTTCTTACCCATCCCGGGCATCCCTCAGTTTTCCCTCATATCGTCTTCTCATATGAGCCTCGGCCCTGTCATAACAGAAAAACCATGCATGGTTAGCGTTCATGAATCATGATAGCAGCAAAGCGAAATACATAAAGCTGTACATTCTTGTAGATCAAAGGATTTCTCTGAACTCTGCACCTAATGCAAAAGATGGTCCAGAATTAATACAGTTTCTTCTTCCAGGTTTCGAAGCTCCTACATATATGTTTTGACCATTTCGCACAAATCTAGAGCGATCGATCAAAGATACCAGCTAAACCCGACATCTACTTTAATGGCTTTGGTTTGCACAAATTTAACCAGCAGTAACGTACTGCATGTACGGTGGCTTGGCAACCGATATGAAATAACTGACTCCTCACACAGCAAGTTGCATATGTCATCCCAACGTCAAACTTAAATCTAGTATAGATGAAAAACAGAGGTAGAGTTGATATATCACCATTTACTGGCGGTTCGCAGCACCCCGCCTGAACGTCAGGCCTCCGTCCTTATTGACAAACGTATCATCTACAGTCGTATCAGCTGGTTCCACGTCCGGTTTGCCTCCCACCGGAGCAACCACCGTATCAGGCTTCTTGTCCGGACCACGTCCGGCAGACGGTGGCGTAGCTGGCTCGCCCATAGCAGCAGTGATCGACTAGCTCGCCTGAACACAACAAATCAAGGTAAGATAAGACGAGGACAGATCTAGGCCATATATAATCGACACAATAGAACAGATCATGCGATGATAACCTTTGCACGATCCTGTCGCTCGGAGGGAGTTTGATGTTTGCAACTGTGGGTGGAGAAAGCTTGACGCTCGTTCCGGCTCTGGGCTCGATATCGGGCCGGGTGTGATATAAATAGGCTGCGTAGAGACGACACCATGGAAACTACTTTGGAAGCTTCCTTTTCAAGAGTCTTTACGCTATCCCACTAACTAAGACATGGGATGATAAACACGCGGTATAGGTACAATATACTCGTACGTGCCCTACATTCTTCCATGTCAGTACATAGGTGCCACGCGACACCATCGATCTTGTACCTCTTGTCCCGCGGGCTTTTTCTTTGGAGCTAAGGAACGCGGGCAGGCAATGGGAGACTTTTTGGCACTTCATCAGCGTTCCAAGCGCGGCCTCAACAGAACAACTGGTGCGCGACCAAACCGTCCCGGGACTCATTCTAAGCTGGACTGCTCAGCTCGAGTTATCTCTAGCTTGACTTGCCGAGGTCTCTTCCTGGAAACGTCCGCGTGAATTCCACTGCCACTAAGCACGTACCAACTGACATCACTCACCATGCATCTTAATTTGTACGGATCAGTACCTTGTCGGATTCCAATCTTTTGATTGGTCCACTTTTGCTCCAGAAGTTTCCAACCGTCGGTCGGATCACGTTTGACAGATGAAAGCTCATCTTGCGGACAAACGATTTTCGCCTCCCATGGCCTAAGGACAGTGTTGGGCCGTTTCTGGCCTGTCAAAGGAGGATATAATCAAGGCCTTCATAACAGAGTTACATACTATTTTTCAAATTTCAATGATAACATAATAGATTGTACTCGATGGATACACAAAAATGTACATAAATATATGAGTGAAACGCACCAGAGGTCACGAAGTTGCGTGAAATAGAAAGATTGGTCACCAAGTTGCAAAAGCTCAAAACTCGCTCACGAAGTTGTGGATTTCCTAATCTTTGGTCATTCCGTCACGGGTCGCCGTGAACTCGCTGACGTGGCAGTTTGATTTTTTTTTTAAAAACCTTAAACTTTTGTTTCTCCTAATTGTTAGGCCTTTTCGATATTTATTTTTTCCCAGAAGTTTTGCCGGCGATGGCTTCAGCTCGATTTCTTCGCTAGAGCTGTAGAGGACGACGACGCGGCGACCCTTGCTAGGCCTCGCCCTGGGTGCCGCGAGCAGGGACGATGCTCGAAGCCACCGAGCGCGCCGGCCGGCCGCCCCTCCCGCCGCCGGCCGCCCTGACCTCGCCGGTCCTCCCGCCGCCGTCCGCCTTGACCTCGCCGCCCCGACCTCCCTGGCCGCCGGCCGCCCTGAGACCTCGCCGCCCAAACCTCCCTGGCCGCCACCGGCCACCCGACCCCGCACCCAGAGCCGCGTCCCTGGCCGCCGCCGACCGCCCCGACCTCCTACCGCGTCCCTGGCGCGCGTGGCCTGCCGCCCGTCCCTGGCCGCCACCGGCGCTGGCTGGAGCTCACCCGTGCCCGCGGCTGGCCGAAGCTCGTCCGTGCCCGCGCCCGCGGCTGGCCGGAGCACGCACGCTCGAGTCAGGCACGACAGCTAGCTAGCCTGCGGCTGGGGAGCTCGCGCCTGGCCGGAGCACATACGGCTGCTCGAGGCAGACACGGCAGCTAGCTAGCACGCACGGCTCAATTAAGAATGGCCTCACCTAACAGGGATCGATTTGCAAAAAAAATGGGATAAAGGACTAGCAATTAGAAGAACTAATAGCTGAAGGGGGTATTTGCAAAAAAAAACTACCAGCGGCGTCACGGAACCGTGACAGAATGACTAAAGATTAGCAAATCCACAACTTCGTGACCGAGTTTTGAGTTTTTGCAACTTGGTGACCAATCCTTTCATTTCGCGCAACTTCGTGATCTCTGGTATTAATTTAAGTTTTTTTCCTCATAACACATTTCTCACAGAGAGAGTATCGCTCCCTCTCAACATGATGGGCTGACACGATTCGGCCTACTTGGTGACCAATTTCCTTTTTCTACCAACTAGCAAGATGGCCCTGCGAGGGCATTGTCTTTAGCGTATTGATTATGTTTAAGAACTAAATTTGAGGTATCTTAGATACTGTAAAGATGGAAATCTAAATCATATATTCTATAACTATCCTAAATATTATGGTAGATAAAATAATTGGATGGGACATAGTTTCAAAAAAATCAATCACCAATTAACTTCAGGTCATCTAAAAAGTAATCTTTTTAATTGCATCATGAAACTTTAGCCAACAACTTATTGGGACAGTGTCACAGAACAAACCTATTGGTTCCATCTAATTCTTGGTGTTTTTCCATGGCCCAACCACTTATGAGGCAGTGGTCCATGTAGCCAATGGTTCTTGTGGCTTCTCTTTTATTGTTTTAATCAGACCTCAGGTTTTGCGCCATATTGTATATAATTAAACATGATTAGTCTTTTGAATATGAGTCGTTGTTCCTGTCGATAGCAAGCCAGAAGTAGTAACTTTGTCAATCTAAAAAATCTTGACTCAAGTCGTGAATGGACGACGTATATAAAATGTGGTAGTGTGCTCGTGAGTATATTTACATCATACTCAACGTATCTAAAATTGTAACTGTCTTGTGATTAACTTCTTATTCTCAGTCAAGCACACATACATATGAGTACACCTTTATCACCATGTTCTAGCTATTCCATGTAGTTTCTTTTTTCTAAATGGGCGCAACATGTTTCGTTTACATGTCTGTTTTTAATTTCAAAGAAAACAGGGAAGGGAAAAAGTCTTGTGTTGATACGGTAGGAAAAGGTGATCAGTATGTATGAATACGATCATCGCATTTGAACTCTCGGATCGCGTTTGCTTCTCACACGCCATAAAATAGGGGAGTACAGAATCCCGCGGGACAATTATTAAACGATTAAATATCTATTGATCTTTCGTAAATTAGCACGGTGACCCACACATTTGCACGTTCAGATTTGTTTTTGTGTCTTTCATTTAGAACGGTATTTGTTAATGTTTTTCATATACACTTCTCTTACATGCTTTAGAAAATATAGTGTTAGTAGAAAAATTCAAATTAGAGGGAACGTTGTTGAGAATATATCACGTGCCTAACTGTTTTCTATTGTTTTCCTGGTGGTTGTTTGTCGCACGGTAGATATCTTTAATCAAATTCTCCTATGCATGATTGGAGTTTGTAAATCAATTTATGAATTGATCTTAAGAAAATCCATGATTTGTAATATATAATGTAAATCTATATTCACCAAAGAATTCTTAAAAAACTCTCTCCCCTTCCCTCGTCTCTCTCCATTACTTGTCTTTTTTATCGTGCCATAATCATGATGGAACCAAATAATTCAACATGTTATATACAATATAGACCGATCTCCGGTGAATACAGAGTAACAGAGGCCAGGGTTTCACTCGCCTTCACCAAAGAATTCTTAAAAAACTCTCTCCCCTTCCCTCTGTCTCTCTCCATTAATTGTCTTTTTTTTATCGTGCCATAATCATGCTGGAACCAAATAATTCAACATGTTATATACACTATAGACCAATCTCTGCTGAATACAGAGGCCGGGGTTTCACTCGCCTTAAAAAAAATACTGCCAACCATGCTTTTGCGTTCCTATGCTGGTAAATACCAAGAGGCACTAAAACAAATCGACCAGACCATATTTATGTAGATTGTGTGGTGTGCAATACAGAAATTAAGAGATAATGAAGTAGTAAAAAAGACAGAAATCTCTCACATCCTCCAAGCTTTTGGATGTGTGCATAACACAAGCCTTTGATTAATTAATCTCACAAGAAATATGTTGACCTATGACCCTCAAATTTGGTCACTAAAAGGTCATAATTTTTCATCTGTGACCTTTTTGTGACCAAAAACTAAAGGTCACATGCCGAGCGTCTCAAAAGGTCAAATGTGACCTTTTTTTGAATTGGTCATAACCATCTATGACCAAATCAGAGGGCCATAACTGTTATGACCAATTTTTTGGTCATGCGTTGTCTGTCGTGGCCACGTCAGATCCTACGTGGCACAATTGTGACCAAATCAAAAGGTCATAGAACAGAATCAGCCCAGTCCACAGTGGCTAGTTACGTGGGCCAAGCCCAACAGTTCAGCCCATTTATGTTTTTTTATTTTTGAATTTCTTGTCAAATTTACAGACATTTCAGCTAATTATTTTATGGGCCTTGGCCTTTTTACAGTGTAATATTTCCGGGGCCGTGGACTTTTTACCTTGGTCTTTTACAGTCCAAATAGTTTGGGCCCAAGGCCTCTTTAGCCTAGTTGCACAGTGCATGCCCGAATTAAAATCATTACAAACAATAACATTTGATTTCAAATTTAATTCGAATTCCAGTAATTTGAATTACAACAATATACATGATCAAAAAATCTTCTAGATTCAAAATTTAATTTGAATTTCCTGTATTTGTATAGCATGCACAGCAAGCACACCCAACATTTGAAATAATAAGTACAGGAAGTAAATATACAACCAGTTCCCAGTAAGATCAGTATTACATCAAAATTCCCAGCAAATTTAGCATTACACCAAGTTCTTACAACATATAAAGCGAGTCGTTGGCTAGGGCTTCGAGCTTCTTCGCATTTCTTTGGCCTAGAACTCCTATAAATAAGAGGAAAAGCCCCATTAGTCATAAGTACACAAGCATTTTTTGCATCATTACATCTACACTTGCAAGTAGTACAACATTCAATTAAAACATCTATAAGTGATAATAGATAAATGACATGAAACAAGAGGCACATGTTGCCAGACAGAGGCAAGTGTAGTACTTGCATGCAAGCATCAGGTCATCAAGCACATGGAGCACATGCAACATGCATCAGGCATCAAGCATTAGGAACATATCTCTTCGAGAAGATGAGCAGTAGATACCTGACTTCGTGTCGATGTCGTGGATGGGGCTTTAGTTGAAGAAGATCTGGTCCACATCGTCTATCATGCAACCAAAGGGGATAGCTGTAAGATAATCAAACAACAGCAAGTATTAATAACTTAATTAATTTGTCACTTCTCTTACTCCATTAATGTTCATAATTCTAATCTAGCAATCAAGAGATGTTACCGGAAATATACTAGTCCTAATCAACAGTGCTAATGTTTCAACTAATAAGAATTTCAGAATTACAAACCCAGACATCTCACAGAGAAATTAATATGAGGTACATTATCTGCAAGGAAAGTTGGTTACAAGACAGTTTAAATGAAAACATGTTTATTTGCTAGACTAGTCCTACACATAGATATTAGAATCACTTCCATGCAAACAGTTAACTAAATAAAGTAACAGCAACAATTTATACACTTTGAGTCTAACGAGTAAGGCATGTATGTAACAGAGCAAGATAGAGGACTTTTATGACTACTAATCTAGTTTACACTTTCAAAGTTAATAGGGCATAACTATGACGTGACTTGCATGTACCAACATGAGATCAATGAAACAGAGATACTTTTGGGCCCTTAAACAATAGAAAAATGGAACATCCCTGGCTCTGAACTTGCAAGAATCAACATACCACTCCATGTCTAAACCTAGAAGCAGGATCTAGGGACGGGAATCAATCAGCACCTAGACGAGATCACCAGGACCAGACCACCACAGAGACGCGCAGGCTCCACCCTTGCGTCCGGTGGCACCTGCAGGGAGGGAGAGACACTGAGAAGCAAGCAAATAGCAACTAAACTTCACGGCAACCAAGCTCATGTTAGGGATCAACAACACTAACCCATTGGTACACGAGCAAGCAAATGGCACAATGAAAATGAAAAACTAAGACCAAGCCGTGTGAAGAGCCTTCAGGTGAGACCTTGATAGACTCCAGGCTTAACCTCAAGGCCTACAGATGTTACACGGGATGGCCAGTTACATGTACAGATTTCACCTTTTCTATCAAAGTACAAATAGAAGAAATAGAACATAGGCAGGTTGATTATATTTGACAGAGGTAACTGAACAAAAAAGGGAACATAGGGCTGCCACTTGTTGAGGACAGAAATAATAATGTTTGATACAGAAATTTGTACTATGGGGATTAGTAAGGTCATCTCTAGTGCTATAGGGATTAAGAGCATAGACACAGAAAGCTAATTGGCAAAAAAAAACTACTGTTCATAGTTCTTACCAGACATAGCAAACTGGCAAAAGATAATGTTTGTTACATCAATTTTAACATGCAAACTGCGTGATTAACATCTAGGATTGCACAAAGAAATGGACACATTTAAGAACTTTTGAAGCATCTGGCCAATACACATCATAGTTTTTAAGATGCACACAATGTCGATTCATACCAGCAGTATATACTTCTCCACAACCTCTAATAATCAAGCACACACACAAGATACAATGTACGCTACCACAGTCTACACAGCCTACTCGTGTGAAAGGGACAATTGCAAGCATACAACAGACGTAAGTGCAACAACAGATCCATCACTTTGAGGTCGTCAGCTGGGCTGGCGCAGGGGATAGCAAAGCAAGGCAGAAGGGTCTGGAGAGTACCTCGCCGTAGTTGGCCATCGTGGACACCGCGCAGCAGGACGCGAAAAAGGGCACAGTGCTACTGCGCTCAACCAGCAAAAACATGTCCATGGTGGACGACGACCGATCCCTCTGTGCAGCGCGAGGTGGACGACGGACGTCCGAGGGTCCAGTGGCAGCGCCAGGAATTGGAGGCTGGGTATTCACCCAATTTTTTTTTTTTTGCTCTAAATCAATATATGAACCAAACTGTACAGGAAATCTTGGGGAATTTTTTTTTCATCTACAATCAACATTACAAGAAAACAAGAGGAAATTTAGAAATTCAAAAAAATCATCTAGGAAATTAGATGGTGGCAAGTTCTTGATTTCCGGCTTCAGCAGCAGCCGGGCTTCGGGGAGTCAGGGGGTAATCTGCGCGGCTTTGAAGGAGGGCGGGGCCGTCGCGCCCATCGCTATCGCTGCTCTCAGGGCTGGGTCGCCTGTCGCCGCCGCAATCGCTAGCTAGTAGCTAGGGTTGGCCGCTGCAATCAGTCGACAGTCAGAATTCAGAAACGAGAGAGCGAACAGGCAAAGGAACGACCAGAAGTTTAGGACCTTTGCGCTGCTGCCTGCTGGGCTGGGCTATATGGGCCAGGACATGTATTATATTTTTGGTCGCTCAGATTCTTGGGTATTCACAGGAATACAGGGGCATACCCCTGGTGCCGCCCCTTCGAGGGTCCCGTCGATGCGTCGCGTCCTGGTTGTCGGGGAGCCGTAGCTGCCGTGGGGAAGCCACCGCAAACCCTAGGTCAAGCGCCGCCGCGGTCCGGCCAGCTCGACGGAGCGTCGCGCATCGAAGCACGCACGCGCCGCCGAGCCATCCGGCCGCGACGGCGTGGCTGCTGGATGGCGCTGCATCTGTCGCCGGTGAGGTTGGGAGGCGCGCTCGATCTGCTGCGGGAGGACGAAGGGGAATGACGGGAACAGGATGTGATGGCGTAAGAGAGGATGGCCGGGGCTTGGGGAGGAGCGGGCGACGGCGGAAGGACCTGTCGGCGGGGTGAGAGAGACGCCGTCGTCGATCAAGATAGGGGAGAGGGAGAGCGAGGGAGGCGGCGGCAAAGGAAGGGGATCGAGGGAGGAGTCTCTAGGGTTAAAGATTCGGCTGGGTTTATTGCGTGGTCTTGGTGAATTCACTAAATTGACTCGCGCGACTCTGGATTTATGGGGGTGATTCGGTCATTTCGGTCTAGAAACTATGGAGGCGGGAGAATTGCCGCCCGGAACGAAATTTTCAGGTTTAATTGGGGCGGGGTGTGGATTGGGAGGGAAGTTTTGGCTAAACAATTTCAAGTTTTTGCACTACCGGAAAAATTATAAGTAAATGTGTACTAATATTTGTTGTATAGTTTGAAACATGTAAATAAATCACAAAAATATAGATTTATTAACTAATATGAGCTACCCATCTCTATCCCACTTTTCATTCACATAAGTTTTCATTTTCTTTGCACAAAAAAAATATTTTTCATTTTCTAAGTTTCAAAAATGGGTCTTTTTAAGCATCTACCAAAACTATGTTACAAATCTGGATCACGTAAACCACATTTTATGTACAAATAACCAAATGGTTGCGTTTTTCAAAAGGTTTTCGTCCACCTCTTGTCAAATAACGGTCATGTCCACCGTTTGACAATATTTTGAAATAGGCATAAGGAATTCAAAACAAATCGAAAAATGAAAATCCTTCACGATGTATCATTGTATGTGACCTAGTTTCGAGAAAAAAAATATAAACTTGAAATACAACAAATATTTTAAAAAAGTTTTCTCAGAAATGAGCTATCATGTACGAAGATTCATGTCTTTCAGGCCAAATGACGGAAGTTATGACCCGATTCATGTCATAGTTTCTTCAAATTTTCTCATATTTGTGCACAAGCGTGCATCTTGGAATGGCGAACAATGTTTCCGAAGAAAGTTTTCAATTTTTTTGAACCAAAAATTCATTTTTCATTTTTGGAGTGTCAAAGATGATGTTTTTTGTGAAGAACATAACAAATATACGTTGCAAACTTATACCACAACATTTAAAAAATATATTATGTCAAATATTATGTACAAATAACCAAAAATTTCAATTTTAAAGCTTTCCATCCACCTCTCGTGAAAAAGACAAGCTTCTGCTGATTCAGCTGGAAGCGGGTCAAATTTGAACTGCAGGTGCATGATATTTTTATCTTTATTTTTTGAGAAAAATATTTTTAGCTTCAAAGTAGTCATTTCTTTAGAGATCCAACAAAATACTTACAATATTCCAGCCGAGAATTTGTTTTATCTTGCATTTAAATTTAAACACTAATCTCAAAATTTCATTTCAAATTTCACAAAACCCTATATAAAGCAAGATATAAGTTCAGGGTTTTTTGTATACTATTTCGAATAAAAGCAGTCCCTGGTATTATCTAATTACTAGTTGAATGCCCGTGCGTTGCTACGGGCTCTCAGAATTATTTCATCACCACACATGCAAATCTGGTGCACACGAAAATTTCCAGGTGATGTGGATGATATACAAAAAAGGAATATATTTAATTAACATTTGAAAGACAATACCATCCCTTCTCTCTTACCGCTTGCGTGTTCTCTCAGCGGTCCTTTGGCGTCACCTCTTTCACCATTGTTCTTCATGGTGACCCCGCTCGAACATGTCACTCGCCGATGTGCGCCGGTCTTTTCTCTAGCTCTGGCTAATTGCCATAGTCTCCCATAGCTCTGGACTCGGAAATCATCATGGCACTTTCCACAACCATAATCGTGGTGGGCTTTCAACTTGGTTGAGCCACCACGATGAGTCATGCCGCCATCTTCGCGTTTCCACCCTATATGGGGAGAGTAGAATTATCTATAGAAAATTGTTGAATAGTTTTTTTTCTGATGAAAATTGTTGAAAGTCGGTTACTGGAGCTCATATCAGATTGCCTCAAATTACAAACTCTCATGCCTTTTTGGTTCAGTTCCCTTCATATGGAATGAGAAAGATATGCACATGGACAATGAGTTCTTTAATTGT
Organism: Poa pratensis; assembly: GCA_947311845.1. NCBI lineage: Eukaryota > Viridiplantae > Streptophyta > Magnoliopsida > Poales > Poaceae > Poa > Poa pratensis. Next base: position 5,784,145 of record CAMZMU010000093.1, on the reverse strand, counting down.
ATTCCATTATCGAGAATCATGGCCATTCCGACAGCGACCTTTGTCACGTAAACTCATCAGTTTTGCTTCATATTAGTTTCATGGTAGCAGAGATCACATACTGTTTCATGAGAGCACCGATCAGGTTTTCCACACTTGCAGTTTGGCAGAAACAAATACGAAGCAAAATGGGACGTTTTCCAAATGGAAAATGGAACCCAAATGCGCATGCAGATTAAATGGCAAATTCGGCTGACTGTGGTGTGAGGAGCAAGAGAGATAAGCGCGTCCATGTGCATAATCTGCAGATGCTTGCGGCGCCACCGCAACGGGGAGCACGCTGCGGACGAATCCAATAATCCTGACCTGACAGAAACATTAATTCAGAGCGAAGGAGATAAAAGAAAAAACAATCAATTGGATCCTGAACTCCTTATCCAGTTATCCTAGCGTAGGCAAAGCAAGGGGCAGGACCGGAAGAGCAGCAGGAAGAAGGTGTTCATGGAGCATGGCCGACCCATCCAATTCCAGTATGGCCGGCCGGCGCGGCGCTCGATGGAAATCTCGTAGATGTCGCACGGGCGCGAGCGTGGCCGGCCATGGAGGCGCGCGGGGCTGGCCGGGCCGGTGCAAGGTGTGGTCTGTCTTCTTCCCTCCTGAGTCCTGAGTCCCCGTACGTTCGTCATCGCCGCCGCCTCCCGTGTTGGAGCGCGAGTGCTGGGTCTGCATCCACCTGTGCGGCGTCGGCGGGGCAGGCTGCCGCCGGAGGATTTGTGGCCGGCGCGCACTCTGCACAGCCTCCCGGCCGGCGACGGACATGAAATTGGGGATTTCTTATCCCTTCGGTAGTTTTACAGTTGAACCCTGTACATGGAGCGCGGGTTAATGTGGAGTGCGGGTTAATTCCAGAGAAAAGGGAGGGTTAAAACGCAAAACGCGGGACTTATCAGTTATCACCGAACCGGTACGGTTGATCACTTGGCGGTGGCACCACTATAAAATGTCATAACACACAGGGGTAAAATCGGAAACATAAAAAATGTATCATCACCTGAAGCTATATTATATAGTAGAGATATATGATATCTCTATAAAATTTTCAATTTATTTGGTTGAAATTGGAATTCAAAATCAAAAGTTATAAAAGAATACAGAAAAGAATAAAACAAAAGAAAAGAGGAACCAGCCGAGCCGGCCTAGCCCAGTAGTGCGGCCGAACCACTGCATCTCGGTTTCATAACTGCGGCCTAGCCCAGAGAAAAGACGTTACACACGGAATGGGCTTTGGCCCAGGACAATGTGTAATCATACAAATAAGGTTTCTGTTGCCATTGCACACCAAGCTTGTGATGGTCTATTGGTAGCGACTCGCAAAGGGAGGAAGGAGATCATGTGTTCGATCCCTCTAGCGCAGGTATTTATTTTGTCTATTCCTTGTTGTGCTGGCGGTTCTGTTGGGCGGGGCGAGGGCGGGTCCCACATGTCAGGGCGGGGCGAGGGCGGGTCCCACAGTGATTTCACTGCGTGCGCGTGGGACCAACTTGTTAGGCCGGGAGGGGTGGGTCCCACATGTCAGGCGGGCGGGACCCACATGTCAGGCTGGGTGATGGTGGGTCTACTATGTCTGATGGGGTTGGACGGATCGGGACCCACATGTCTGGCTAGAGTCAACAAGTCAATATGTTTTCCTCTTGTCAATGGGTCCCACCTGTTAGTGAGATCAAAATCATGGACGAATAGTGACACGTAAGAAAAAATGACACCTCAACACTAACACGTAGAAAAGACTGCTGAGTTGGTTGTCCACTAATGCGAATGACCATTTAAATTGGTCGTAGTGGGCTAGAGAAAAGGCCATATGTCATCGCTTTCTAGATTATGACCAATTCATGTAAAGAGACTATGACCATTCTGACAATATTAGTCGTTACATTTTCAGGTTTAGACCCTCTAAAGTAGTGTATGATCAAATGGTTCAAATTGGTCATAAATCTATGACCAACTTTTTCAACGTCACCATTAAAAAGTCACTAGTTAGCATATTGGTTGTGTGAGAAGCATGATTAGAGGGCCGGCCGGCCGGCCAGCCAAAATCATCAAGGTCAGCAGTTGCAGCGTACGTGAGGTGAGGAGAAGTCTGTCCATGTATAGAGGCAGCTAAACAATGTCGCTGCGGATCACCGCAACGGCCGGCCGCCCGGCCGAGTCCTATCGGGATACGATTAGTTTTGGTACGACTTATGTTACACGGAAGAATCTCTGACATGGATCGTGTCAAACGTAGTATAAGATAGTTACGTTACTACTAATCTCTCATTAAATCCTAACCATAGATTTTAGATCTAACTATTAAGATTAATTTTAATGATATGGCTTAACGTGATGTCTTTATTAATATTCCCTGATTTTGCTTTTAGTATATAATAAATACATTGCTCTTTGTCGTGTGAACCTTCCCGAAAAATCTTCGAAAATAATATCTGAAGCCCACTCGTGCTTATTATGGCTAGCTAACGAAATACTTCGTCAACATGGATGTGTTCTCCCAAGCAACGATGTCATTCAGGTTGTCATCGGCTTTAAATGAGACTTTCCATATTTTTTTTACGAGATGAAGCGACATTTTGTAGGACACTGACGATTTTTCTGTGGAGTTGTGTCTCTGCCAAGCACATCGCACTGTCGTGCCACCGCCCTCTGCCTCCATCTGCACATTCGTTTTTTCGAGAAAACGCAACGGAGTCTTTGCGCTTTATTCATTGAAAAGATAGAGTTCATTACAGTCCTCCTGGGAGGTGAAGTTTATGCTAGAATTGAAATCAATGTACATCCCAGGTGGGCGGCAAGATGACTCGCAGGCCATGTGCACCGGCTCTTGCCCACTGCTTAGCTTCTTCCTTGATCTTGTCACTACGGGAAATCGTCAAAACGCCGACGGCGGCCTGCCGTCGGCGTAGCAAAGATCGCCGTCGGCGTAGGCCTACGCCGACGGCCGCCGTCGGTGTATCGGCGTCGGCGTAGGACGCTGTCGGCGTATGAAAATGCCGTCGGCGTATCCGTCGCCGTCGGCGACGCCGCAGTGGGACCCACAAAACGGACGTCGAACGTCTCCGTCTGCTCCACCTATACGCCGACGGCAGTGCCGTCGGCCTAGGCTGCCACGTGTGCTGATCTGGTGCGTCTGGGAGGAGTCTGACGCCGACGGCATGCCGTCGGCGTAGGTATGACCATATGGTCCTCCAGCGTCGACGTGGCGCCATCCTGTGCGTCCCCAGCATACTACGCCGACGGCAATGTAGCCTTGACCATATTTTCAGTTTCTGAAACTTTTTGCTGCTGGTTTCTGGCGCATTTTAAATACAATTAAAATTGCACAAATTATAAAACATCACAGAAACATCAAATAAAACATCACATACATATCCAAATGACACAAACATGATTCAAATTCATCCAAGCATTCATACAAACTCCAAACAAGTTCGAATTCACACACGCTACACCCGAACACATCCTACACCTCCCGAGAGCCCGAGGCCGATGATTCCTTGCCTTGGCTCATCTTGGTCAATCACCTGCATTGAGAAAGGATAAACTTTTAAGCATGTTGAAAAATGTAGTAAATAAGAATAAAGACGTAATGCAATTAAGAAGAAGCATGTTGAAAGACTAAGCATGTTGAAAAGTAAATAGTACGCAAAAGGACATAAAAGACCCTCACCCCTAATCATCACTCTCATAGTTAAGTCCTGGGTTGTCATCATCACTATCAACATCACTATCACGAGTGTTGTATATTGGAACCTCCTCGCACGGTGGAGGCTCATCATCGTCATCACTATCACTCTGTAACTTGTTGAGCATATCTATATCCTTTAGATTCACCACTACGTCACCACCTGTTTGTGCATTGTCCTCGCGGTCCTCAAGACCTTGTATGCCAAAGTCCCCAAAGGTTTGTTCCTCTTGATAGAAAATCCCCTCGTATGTTTTAGGGTCAATGTTGTTGTAATCGTCTTCGGAGGGCATGGGTAGCTTACCACGTGGCGATACATGGAACACGACTTCCCAACCAATGAGTCCCTCTTTCTTGCATGGGTAGGGCAAATAATAAACTTGAAAGGCTTGGTGAGCCACAACAAAGACATCGGATCCATTGTAGGTGGTTGAAGGCTTAACTTCAACTAACCCAATGGAAGGGGTACTTTTGGTTCCATGCTCAGGGTCGAACCAGTGGCATTTGAACACAACAAGCTTGAGTGATATGTTCGTGTTATTGAACGTCAGCTCATATACGTTCTGTAACCTTCCGTAGTAATCATAATTACCGGCTCCTTTGGTGAAGACCCCGGTATTTATAGTCTTTGCATTAGGCCGACTGTTCTGGTGATGCTCTGTATGGAAGCGGTACCCATTCACATCATACTTCTCATACTTCTCGACTCTACGGTTACAACCTTGGGAGACACATCTCAACTCATCTGACATCACAACGTTGGCATCAGCTCCCTACAAGTACAAATTGTTTTGTGCATTAGTAAGAGGGATAAGACACGAATTGCAAGGTAGAAGGGACAGGTTTGAAATTACCTTTTCCCTGAACCAAACCGTGAATTTTTTCTTTCCGGGGGCAGGCTCTTTCAAAAGAGTGTCCAACGCGGCTTCATTGGGTCCATCTGATGTTCCCGACCACATTTCATCCGTGAATTGACTAAAAGGAGAAAATACGTATTAGAACGAAATCATGATAGTAGTTGCAAAGTAATTTGTTCCCCATTTTACCTAAGGAAACTGCCCTCTTCTCCCTGCTCGTCGTGGGTCACTTCCTTCATGTTCATAAGCACATAGAGCATTATGCACTCCAGCTCATCATTGGTCAAGTTATACCTTGTTGGGCCACCGCTCTTGCCACCGGGACACTGGAAGAGGACGAGCTTGGGGTCTCGCTTGGGCTCGTCGACATTGTACCGAGAGGCCTGGTTATGCATAGTGGGAACATCATCGGGGTAGTACGTTAGCCTGGCGTCTGCCATCTCCTGAAGGATAGTTGCCTCGGCTATGGATGACTCAATCTTATTTTTGTTTCCACATTTGGTTCGAATATACTTAAACTCTCTCTCAATACAAAACTGCCAACGAAACTGCACCGGTCCACCCAAGAGTACCTCATTCGCAAGATGCACAACAAGATGTGCCATCGGAGTAAAGAAGCCTGGCGGAAATATCGTCTCTAAGTTGCACAGCAACTCCGGCACTAGTTCATGCAGCTTCTGAATAATCAGGGGACATACTTGCTTAGCACAGAGCGTGCGGAAGAAATGGCTCAACTCCGCGAGCACTCGCCAGACACGGTCGGGGAGATACCCTCGAACCATCACCGGTAGCAGCCGCTCAATCCATATATGATAGTCGTGACTCTTGAGCCCGGTGACTTTTGCCGATTGTATATTGACTCCCTTACTTATATTCGAACAATAGCCATCAGGGAACATCACGACGAATTTGAGCCAATGGAATGCCTCAGACCTTTGCATACTATTAAGGCAGAAGTCAGCATGCGGCTTGAACCAGTTCTTTTGACGGCCTTCAGGAGGCTTCATGTGCATTCTCTCCCTATCACAGAGCTTCTTAACATCAACTCTAGCCTTAACATTATCCTTCGACTTCGGAATGTTCAGGATTGTGTGAAAGAGGGACTCTCCAACATTCTTTTCGGTGTGCATCACATCGATGCTATGGGGAAGTTCGAGGTCCTTGTAATATTCGAGTTGCGTCAAGCCTGCCACGTGAGTCCAGTTGTGCGCACACCATATCCCACATATCGTGGGCCTTTTCCCTGCAGGCACGAGAGCACTTAGCTCGGCGTCAACAGCTGCACCATCGAAAGTTGGTATCGCTTTTTCTTCACGCTCAACTCTGCCCTTCTTGAAGTTCTTTTTGTCTTCTCTAAACGATGCCCTCTTTTGAGGAACTTTCGATGTGTGTCAAACGCGGAATACTTCCGTCCCGCCGTTAGCCACATGAACTCAAGTCGGTTCCTGCACACTGGGCATGGCCACTTACCAGCTGTACACCATCCGCAGAATAGGGCGTACCCGGGCATGTCATGCATGGAATTGTGATACCAAACTTTCATCAAGAAGTTTGTCTTCGATGCACGATCATATGTCAACGTCCCGTGGTGCCAAGAGTGGTTCAGATCATCCACAATTGGCTGCATGTACATACTTAAATTCTTCCCCGGATATTCAGGACCTGGAATGATCAGCGAGAGGAACATGGTCTTCTTTGCATTAGGGCTCCAGGAGGGAGATTGAGCGGAATAACAAACACGGGCCAGCAGCTGTACGAGGTAGTCGACAAACCATATGGATTGAATCCATCGGTTGCTATCGCGATTCTCACGTTTCGAGCATCTGCTGCCTCATCGGGGTGGTTCGCATCAAAGTTCTTCCATGCCGTACCATCAGATGGATGTCCCATCAATTCCCGGTCGTGCTCATCCTTGTATCTCTTCCCCGTTTTGTGCCATTGCATCTGTGTGGCAGACTCTTTGTTCATGTAAAGCCGCTTGATTCTTTGTATGAATGGGAGGTAACGAAGAATCTTAATGGCGACATTTGACTGCGTCTTCGTACCATCGGTCCTTTTACCACATGATACCTAGAGGCCTTACACAAGATACAGTACTTGTCATTGGCAAACTGTTTCCAAAACAAAAGGCATCCTTTTGGACAACAATCTATCTTCTGATAATCCATGCTGAGATCTCGCAGGATTTTCTTCGTTTCGTACATGCTTTGAGGCAGACAATGCCCTCGAAGCGTGATCGACGGCGAAGAAGATCTTCCTGCACGAGAAACAAAATAAAGAATGTTAATTGCTACACCAAAATAAAATTGGCATACACCAAAACTCTTATGAAAAAGTTTGAACAATTATGACAGCTAGACATACACCATATTTGTAAACCACACATAGAACAATTAGTCAGAATCAATCCATTAAACTAAACCTAGCCAAACACATAATTAGTACCAATTTATTTCCTACAGGGAACCAATCCACTACTTGCTGCCATGACACACATTACATCTACCAACTAGAAAATTAAACTACTCGTGCCCGTGCCCGTGGACATGCTTGTGTGCTCCTGCTCGTGCCCGTGGATGTGGTTGACACGGCGGTCGACGGTGAGAATGATGCGCACGACGGCGGCATCCAGAGCATGTGGGGGGTGGGAAGGAGAGGGTAGCCCAGCGGCGGTGGTGCTCACCAAGGGGCAGCCGGTGTCGTGGGTCAGCCCGAGACGAGGACGGCGACCGGTCGATGTCGGGGAAGACGGGAAGTAGACGGCGGCCGTGGAAGTGCTCCTCCGCGCTAACCCGGCGCAGCGGCAAGCAGAGGAGGGAGGAGACGTGGGGCCTCTCGGGACGCAGAGGAGGGAGGCGGCGTGGGGGCTCTCAGGGCAGCGTGGGGGCGTGGGGGCTCGGAGCAGAGGTGGGCGGAGCGGGGGTTGCCGGCGGAGGGGCGACGGATCGGGTGGAGGTGAGGTGTGGGGATGAGATGCGGGCTGCAGGGTGTTGTGTGGTTGGGGACGACCGTGCGGGCCGCGCGTTTGGTTAAGTGGATAAGCATACGCCGACGGCATTGCCGTCGGCGTATGGGTTTTGATTTTTTTTTTTTGAATTTGAAATTTTCCTTTTTAAAAAACAAATCAAATATTATTTTCTAAAACAATTGTAATTAATTTATAGAACGTTTTATACATATAATAGGACATATGCATGGTTAAGTGGGGTTCCGCGGCCCCGCTTCGGTGAAACTCTAGATCTGTAGGAAAAAAAGTCAAACTTCCGGTCTACCCCGTTGAAAGTGCAGCCGGTGAGGCCGGTCACACCCCGGAGTAGGATATTGCAAATTTACAACACACAACACACTTGTATACATATGGTATGGCACAACCTAGGTTTTGGTGGGGTTCCGACGCTCCGATGCCCCGCTTCGGCGAAACCCCGAATCCGATGGGAAAACCCTAACGTTTTCGTCTACCCCCATAGACGTGCGTCGAAAGGGGGTAGGAAAGTGGACTTTTTTGCTTGGTTGTGTTAGGTTAGGCCATAGGAAAGTGAGAAACCAAAGTCTACCCCAAATCAACACAAGATTCCATCCGGTTCTCCCGAAACGGGAGTTTTCACCTCCAAGTGCAGAAACTCACTAGAGAGAAAGTGAAGCCGATGAAGCCGGTCACACCCGGAGTAGGATATTGCACATTTACAACACACAACACACTTGTATACATATGGTATGGCACAACCTAGGTTTTGGTGGGGTTCCGACGCTCCGATGCCCCGCTTCGGCGAAACCCCGAATCCGCTGGGAAAACCCTAACGTTTTCGTCTACCCCCATAGACGTGTGTCGAAAGGGGGTAGGCCAGTGGACTTTTTTGCTTGGTTGTGTTAGGTTAGGCCATAGGAAGGTGAGAAACCAAAGTCTACCCCAAATCAACACAAGATTCCATCCGGTTCTCCCGAAACGGGAGTTTTCACCTCCAAGTGCAGAAACTCACTAGAGAGAAAGTGAAGCCGGTGAAGCCGGTCACACCCCGGAGTAGGATATTGCACATTTACAACACACAACACACTTGTATACATATGGTATGGCACAACCTAGGTTTTGGTGGGGTTCCGACGCTCCGATGCCCCGCTTCGGCGAAACCCCGAATCCGCTGGGAAAACCCTAACGTTTTCGTCTACCCCCATAGACGTGCGTCGAAAGGGGGTAGGCCAGTGGACTTTTTTGCTTGGTTGTGTTAGGTTAGGCCATAGGAAGGTGAGAAACCAAAGTCTACCCCAAATCAACACAAGATTCCATCCGGTTCTCCCGAAACGGGAGTTTTCACCTCCAAGTGCAGAAACTCACTAGAGAGAAAGTGAAGCCGATGAAGCCGGTCACACCCCGGAGTAGGATATTGCACATTTACAACACACAACACACTTGTATACATATGGTATGGCACAACCTAGGTTTTGGTGGGGTTCCGACGCTCCGATGCCCCGCTTCGGCGAAACCCCGAATCCGCTGGGAAAACCCTAACGTTTTCGTCTACCCCCATAGACGTGTGTCGAAAGGGGGTAGGCCAGTGGACTTTTTTGCTTGGTTGTGTTAGGTTAGGCCATAGGAAGGTGAGAAACCAAAGTCTACCCCAAATCAACACAAGATTCCATCCGGTTCTCCCGAAACGGGAGTTTTCACCTCCAAGTGCAGAAACTCACTAGAGAGAAAGTGAAGCCGGTGAAGCCGGTCACACCCCGGAGTAGGATATTGCACATTTACAACACACAACACACTTGTATACATATGGTATGGGACAACCTAGGTTTTGGTGGGGTTCCGACGCTCCGATGCCCCGCTTCGGCGAAACCCCGAATCCGCTGGGAAAACCCTAACGTTTTCGTCTACCCCCATAGACGTGCGTCGAAAGGGGGTAGGCCAGTGGACTTTTTTGCTTGGTTGTGTTAGGTTAGGCCATAGGAAGGTGAGAAACCAAAGTCTACCCCAAATCAACACAAGATTCCATCCGGTTCTCCCGAAACGGGAGTTTTCACCTCCAAGTGCAGAAACTCACTAGAGAGAAAGTGAAGCCGGTGAAGCCGGTCACACCCCGGAGTAGGATATTGCACATTTACAACACACAACACACTTGTATACATATGGTATGGCACAACCTAGGTTTTGGTGGGGTTCCGACGCTCCGATGCCCCGCTTCGGCGAAACCCCGAATCCGCTGGGAAAACCCTAACGTTTTCGTCTACCCCCATAGACGTGCGTCGAAAAGGGGTAGGCCAGTGGACTTTTTTGCTTGGTTGTGTTAGGTTAGGCCATAGGAAGGTGAGAAACCAAAGTCTACCCAAATCAACACAAGATTCCATCCGGTTCTCCCGAAACGGGAGTTTTCACCTCCAAGTGCAGAAACTCACTAGAGAGAAAGTGAAGCCGGTGAAGCCGGTCACACCCCGGAGTAGGATATTGCACATTTACAACACACAACACACTTGTATACATATGGTATGGCACAACCTAGGTTTTGGTGGGGTTCCGACGCTCCGATGCCCCGCTTCGGCGAAACCCCGAATCCGCTGGGAAAAACCTAACGTTTTCGTCTACCCCCATAGACGTGCGTGGAAAGGGGGTAGGCCAGTGGACTTTTTTGCTTGGTTGTGTTAGGTTAGGCCATAGGAAGGTGAGAAACCAAAGTCTACCCCAAATCAACACAAGATTTCATCCGGTTCTCCCGAAACGGGAGTTTTCACCTCCAAGTGCAGAAACTCACTAGAGAAAAAATGAAGCCGGTGAAGCCGGTCACACCCCGGAGTAGGATATTGCACATTTACAACACACAACACACTTGTATACATATGGTATCGCACAACCTAGGTTTTGGTGGGGTTCCGACGCTCCGATGCCCCGCTTCGGCGAAACCCCGAATCCGCTGGGAAAACCCTAACGTTTTCGTCTACCCCCATAGACGTGCGTCGAAAGGGGGTAGGCCAGTGGACTTTTTTGCTTGGTTGTGTTAGGTTAGGCCATAGGAAGGTGAGAAACCAAAGTCTACCCCAAATCAACACAAGATTCCATCCGGTTCTCCCGAAACGGGAGTTTTCACCTCCAAGTGCAGAAACTCACTAGAGAGAAAGTGAAGCCGGTGAAGCCGGTCACACCCCGGAGTAGGATATTGCACATTTACAACACACAACACACTTGTATACATATGGTATGGCACAACCTAGGTTTTGGTGGGGTTCCGACGCTCCGATGCCCCGCTTCGGCGAAACCCCGAATCCGCTGGGAAAAACCTAACGTTTTCGTCTACCCCCATAGACGTGCGTCGAAAGGGGGTAGGCCAGTGGACTTTTTTGCTTGGTTATGTTAGGTTAGGCCATAGGAAGGTGAGAAACCAAAGTCTACCCCAAATCAACACAAGATTTCATCCGGTTCTCCCGAAACGGGAGTTTTCACCTCCAAGTGCAGAAACTCACTAGAGAGAAAATGAAGCCGGTGAAGCCGGTCACACCCCGGAGTAGGATATTGCACATTTACAACACACAACACACTTGTATACATATGGTATCACACAACCTAGGTTTTGGTGGGGTTCCGACGCTCCGATGCCCCGCTTCGGCGAAACCCCGAATCCGCTGGGAAAACCCTAACGTTTTCGTCTACCCCCATAGAGGTGCGTCGAAAGGGGGTAGGCCAGTGGACTTTTTTGCTTGGTTGTGTTAGGTTAGGCCATAGGAAGGTGAGAAACCAAAGTCTACCCCAAATCAACACAAGATTCCATCCGGTTCTCCCGAAACGGGAGTTTTCACCTCCAAGTGCAGAAACTCACTAGAGAGAAAGTGAAGCCGGTGAAGCCGGTCACACCCCGGAGTAGGATATTGCACATTTACAACACACAACACACTTGTATACATATGGTATGGCACAACCTAGGTTTTGGTGGGGTTCCGACGCTCCGATGCCCCGCTTCGGCGAAACCCCGAATCCGCTGGGAAAACCCTAACGTTTTCGTCTACCCCCATAGACGTGCGTCGAAAGGGGGTAGGCCAGTGGACTTTTTTTTGGTTGTGTTAGGTTAGGCCATAGGAAGGTGAGAAACCAAAGTCTACCCAAATCAACACAAGATTCCATCCGGTTCTCCCGAAACGGGAGTTTTCACCTCCAAGTGCAGAAACTCACTAGAGAGAAAGTGAAGCCGGTGAAGCCGGTCACACCCCGGAGTAGGATATTGCACATTTACAACACACAACACACTTGTATACATATGGTATGGCACAACCTAGGTTTTGGTGGGGTTCCGACGCTCCGATGCCCCGCTTCGGCGAAACCCCGAATCCGCTGGGAAAACCCTAACGTTTTCGTCTACCCCCATAGACGTGCGTCGAAAGGGGGTAGGCCAGTGGACTTTTTTGCTTGGTTGTGTTAGGTTAGGCCATAGGAAGGTGAGAAACCAAAGTCTACCCCAAATCAACACAAGATTCCATCCGGTTCTCCCGAAACGGGAGTTTTCACCTCCAAGTGGAGAAACTCACTAGAGAGAAAGTGAAGCCGGTGAAGCCGGTCACACCCTGGAGTAGGATATTGCACATTTACAACACACAACACGCTTGTATACATATGGTATGGCACAACCTAGGTTTTGGTGGGGTTCCGACGCTCCGATGCCCCGCTTCGGCGAAACCCCGAATCCGCTGGGAAAACCCTAACGTTTTCGTCTACCCCCATAGACGTGCGTCGAAAGGGGGTAGGCCAGTGGACTTTTTTGCTTGGTTGTGTTAGGTTAGGCCATAGGAAGGTGAGAAACCAAAGTCTACCCCAAATCAACACAAGATTCCATCCGGTTCACCCGAAACGGGAGTTTTCACCTCCAAGTGCAGATATCTCACTAGAGAGAAAATGAAGCCGGTGAAGCCGGTCAGACCCCGGAGTAGGATATTGCACATTTACAACACACAACACACTTGTATACATATGGTATGGCACAACCTAGGTTTTGGTGGGGTTCCGACGCTCCGATGCCCCGCTTCGGCGAAACCCCGAATCCGCTGGGAAAACCCTAACGTTTTCGTCTACCCCCATAGACGTGCGTCGAAAGGGGGTAGGCCAGTGGACTTTTTTGCTTGGTTGTGTTAGGTTAGGCCATAGGAAGGTGAGAAACCAAAGTCTACCCCAAATCAACACAAGATTCCATCCGGTTCTCCCGAAACGGGAGTTTTCACCTCTAAGTGCAGAAACTCACTAGAGAGAAAATGAACCGGTGAAGCCGGTCACACCCCGGAGTAGGATATTGCACATTTACAACACACAACACACTTGTATACATATGGTATGGCACAACCTAGGTTTTGGTGGGGTTCCGACGCTCCGATGCCCCGCTTCGGCGAAACCCCGAATCCGCTGGGAAAACCCTAACGTTTTCGTCTACCCCCATAGACGTGCGTCGAAAGGGGGTAGGCCAGTGGACTTTTTTGCTTGGTTGTGTTAGGTTAGGCCATAGGAAGGTGAGAAACCAAAGTCTACCCAAATCAACACAAGATTCCATCCGGTTCTCCCGAAACGGGAGTTTTCACCTCCAAGTGCAGAAACTCACTAGAGAGAAAGTGAAGCCGGTGAAGCCGGTCACACCCCGGAGTAGGATATTGCACATTTACAACACACAACACACTTGTATACATATGGTATGGCACAACCTAGGTTTTGGTGGGGTTCCGACGCTCCGATGCCCCGCTTCGGCGAAACCCCGAATCCGCTGGGAAAACCCTAACGTTTTCGTCTACCCCCATAGACGTGCGTCGAAAGGGGGTAGGCCAGTGGAATTTTTTGCTTGGTTGTGTTAGGTTAGGCCATAGGAAGGTGAGAAACCAAAGTCTACCCAAATCAACACAAGATTCCATCCGGTTCTCCCGAAACGGGAGTTTTCACCTCCAAGTGGAGAAACTCACTAGAGAGAAAGTGAAGCCGGTGAAGCCGGTCACACCCTGGAGTAGGATATTGCACATTTACAACACACAACACGCTTGTATACATATGGTATGGCACAACCTAGGTTTTGGTGGGGTTCCGACGCTCCGATGCCCCGCTTCGGTGAAACCCTGAATCCGCTGGGAAAACCCTAACGTTTTCGTCTACCCCCATAGACGTGCGTCGAAAGGGGGTAGGCCAGTGGACTTTTTTGCTTGGTTGTGTTAGGTTAGGCCATAGGAAGGTGAGAAACCAAAGTCTACCCCAAATCAACACAAGATTCCATCCGGTTCTCCCGAAACGGGAGTTTTCACCTCCAAGTGCAGAAACTCACTAGAGAGAAAATGAAGCCGGTGAAGCCGGTCACACCCCGGAGTAGGATATTGCACATTTACAACACACAACACACTTGTATACATATGGTATGGCACAACCTAGGTTTTGGTGGGGTTCCGACGATCCGATGCCCCGCTTCGGCGAAACCCCGAATCCGCTGGGAAAACCCTAACGTTTTCGTCTACCCCCATAGACGTGCGTCGAAAGGGGGTAGGCCAGTGGACTTTTTTGCTTGGTTGTGTTAGGTTAGGCCATAGGAAGGTGAGAAACCAAAGTCTACCCCAAATCAACACAAGATTCCATCCGGTTCTCCCGAAACGGGAGTTTTCACCTCTAAGTGCAGAAACTCACTAGAGAGAAAATGAACCGGTGAAGCCGGTCACACCCCGGAGTAGGATATTGCACATTTACAACACACAACACACTTGTATACATATGGTATGGCACAACCTAGGTTTTGGTGGGGTTCCGACGCTCCGATGCCCCGCTTCGGCGAAACCCCGAATCCGCTGGGAAAACCCTAACGTTTTCGTCTACCCCCATAGACGTGCGTCGAAAGGGGGTAGGCCAGTGGACTTTTTTGCTTGGTTGTGTTAGGTTAGGCCATAGGAAGGTGAGAAACCAAAGTCTACCCAAATCAACACAAGATTCCATCCGGTTCTCCGAAACGGGAGTTTTCACCTCCAAGTGCAGAAACTCACTAGAGAGAAAGTGAAGCCGGTGAAGCCGGTCACACCCGGAGTAGGATATTGCACATTTACAACACACAACACACTTGTATACATATGGTATGGCACAACCTAGGTTTTGGTGGGGTTCCGACGCTCCGATGCCCCGCTTCGGCGAAACCCCGAATCCGCTGGGAAAACCCTAACGTTTTCGTCTACCCCCATAGACGTGCGTCGAAAGGGGGTAGGCCAGTGGAATTTTTTGCTTGGTTGTGTTAGGTTAGGCCATAGGAAGGTGAGAAACCAAAGTCTACCCAAATCAACACAAGATTCCATCCGGTTCTCCCGAAACGGGAGTTTTCACCTCCAAGTGGAGAAACTCACTAGAGAGAAAGTGAAGCCGGTGAAGCCGGTCACACCCTGGAGTAGGATATTGCACATTTACAACACACAACACGCTTGTATACATATGGTATGGCACAACCTAGGTTTTGGTGGGGTTCCGACGCTCCGATGCCCCGCTTCGGCGAAACCCCGAATCCGCTGGGAAAACCCTAACGTTTTCGTCTACCCCCATAGACGTGCGTCGAAAGGGGGTAGGCCAGTGGACTTTTTTGCTTGGTTGTGTTAGGTTAGGCCATAGGAAGGTGAGAAACCAAAGTCTACCCCAAATCAACACAAGATTCCATCCGGTTCTCCCGAAACGGGAGTTTTCACCTCCAAGTGCAGAAACTCACTAGAGAGAAAATGAAGCCGGTGAAGCCGGTCACACCCCGGAGTAGGATATTGCACATTTACAACACACAACACACTTGTATACATATGGTATGGCACAACCTAGGTTTTGGTGGGGTTCCGACGATCCGATGCCCCGCTTCGGCGAAACCCCGAATCCGCTGGGAAAACCCTAACGTTTTCGTCTACCCCCATAGACGTGCGTCGAAAGGGGGTAGGCCAGTGGACTTTTTTGCTTGGTTGTGTTAGGTTAGGCCATAGGAAGGTGAGAAACCAAAGTCTACCCCAAATCAACACAAGATTCCATCCGGTTCTCCCGAAACGGGAGTTTTCACCTCTAAGTGCAGAAACTCACTAGAGAGAAAATGAACCCGGTGAAGCCGGTCACACCCCGGAGTAGGATATTGCACATTTACAACACACAACACACTTGTATACATATGGTATGGCACAACCTAGGTTTTGGTGGGGTTCCGACGCTCCGATGCCCCGCTTCGGCGAAACCCCGAATCCGCTGGGAAAACCCTAACGTTTTCGTCTACCCCATAGACGTGCGTCGAAAGGGGGTAGGCCAGTGGACTTTTTTGCTTGGTTGTGTTAGGTTAGGCCATAGGAAGGTGAGAAACCAAAGTCTACCCCAAATCAACACAAGATTCCATCCGGTTCTCCCGAAACGGGAGTTTTCACCTCCAAGTGCAGAAACTCACTAGAGAGAAAGTGAAGCCGATGAAGCCGGTCACACCCCGGAGTAGGATATTGCACATTTACAACACACAACACACTTGTATACATATGGTATGGCACAACCTAGGTTTTGGTGGGGTTCCGACGCTCCGATGCCCCGCTTCGGCGAAACCCCGAATCCGCTGGGAAAACCCTAACGTTTTCGTCTACCCCATAGACGTGCGTCGAAAGGGGGTAGGCCAGTGGACTTTTTTGCTTGGTTGTGTTAGGTTAGGCCATAGGAAGGTGAGAAACCAAAGTCTACCCCAAATCAACACAAGATTCCATCCGGTTCTCCCGAAACGGGAGTTTTCACCTCTAAGTGCAGAAACTCACTAGAGAGAAAATGAACCCGGTGAAGCCGGTCACACCCCGGAGTAGGATATTGCACATTTACAACACACAACACACTTGTATACATATGGTATGGCACAACCTAGGTTTTGGTGGGGTTCCGACGCTCCGATGCCCCGCTTCGGCGAAACCCCGAATCCGCTGGGAAAACCCTAACGTTTTCGTCTACCCCCATAGACGTGCGTCGAAAGGGGTAGGCCAGTGGACTTTTTTGCTTGGTTGTGTTAGGTTAGGCCATAGGAAGGTGAGAAACCAAAGTCTACCCCAAATCAACAGAAGATTCCATCCGGTTCTCCCGAAACGGGAGTTTTCACCTCCAAGTGGAGAAACTCACTAGAGAGAAAGTGAAGCCGGTGAAGCCGGTCACACCCTGGAGTAGGATATTGCACATTTACAACACACAACACGCTTGTATACATATGGTATGGCACAACCTAGGTTTTGGTGGGGTTCCGACGCTCCGATGCCCCGCTTCGGCGAAACCCCGAATCCGCTGGGAAAACCCTAACGTTTTCGTCTACCCCCATAGACGTGCGTCGAAAGGGGGTAGGCCAGTGGACTTTTTTGCTTGGTTGTGTTAGGTTAGGCCATAGGAAGGTGAGAAACCAAAGTCTACCCCAAATCAACACAAGATTCCATCCGGTTCTCCCGAAACGGGAGTTTTCACCTCCAAGTGCAGAAACTCACTAGAGAGAAAATGAAGCCGGTGAAGCCGGTCACACCCCGGAGTAGGATATTGCACATTTACAACACAACAACACACTTGTATACATATGGTATGGCACATCCTAGGTTTTGGTGGGGTTCCGACGCTCCGATGCCCCGCTTCGGCGAAACCCCGAATCCGCTGGGAAAACCCTAACGTTTTCGTCTACCCCCATAGACGTGCGTCGAAAGGGGGTAGGCCAGTGGACTTTTTTGCTTGGTTGTGTTAGGTTAGGCCATAGGAAGGTGAGAAACCAAAGACTACCCAAATCAACACAAGATTCCATCCGGTTCTCCCGAAACGGAGTTTTCACCTCTAAGTGCAGAAACTCACTAGAGAGAAAATGAACCGGTGAAGCCGGTCACACCCCGGAGTAGGATATTGCACGTTTACAACACACAACACACTTGTATACATATGGTATGGCACAACCTAGGTTTTGGTGGGGTTCCGACGCTCCGATGCCCCGCTTCGGCGAAACCCCGAATCCGCTGGGAAAACCCTAACGTTTTCGTCTACCCCCATAGACGTGCGTCGAAAGGGGGTAGGCCAGTGGACTTTTTTGCTTGGTTGTGTTAGGTTAGGCCATAGGAAGGTGAGAAACCAAAGTCTACCCAAATCAACACAAGATTCCATCCGGTTCTCCCGAAACGGGAGTTTTCACCTCTAAGTGCAGAAACTCACTAGAGAGAAAATGAACCGGTGAAGCCGGTCACACCCCGGAGTAGGATATTGCACATTTACAACACACAACACACTTGTATACATATGGTATGGCACAACCTAGGTTTTGGTGGGGTTCCGACGCTCCGATGCCCCGCTTCGGCGAAACCCCGAATCCGCTGGGAAAACCCTAACGTTTTCGTCTACCCCCATAGACGTGCGTCGAAAGGGGGTAGGCCAGTGGACTTTTTTGCTTGGTTGTGTTAGGTTAGGCCATAGGAAGGTGAGAAACCAAAGTCTACCCCAAATCAACACAAGATTCCATCCGGTTCTCCCGAAACGGGAGTTTTCACCTCTAAGTGCAGAAACTCACTAGAGAGAAAATGAACCCGGTGAAGCCGGTCACACCCCGGAGTAGGATATTGCACATTTACAACACACAACACACTTGTATACATATGGTATGGCACAACCTAGGTTTTGGTGGGGTTCCGACGCTCCGATGCTCCGCTTCGGCGAAACCCCGAATCCGCTGGGAAAACCCTAACGTTTTCGTCTACCCCCATAGACGTGCGTCGAAAGGGGGTAGGCCAGTGGACTTTTTTGCTTGGTTGTGTTAGGTTAGGCCATAGGAAGGTGAGAAACCAAAGTCTACCCCAAATCAACACAAGATTCCATCCGGTTCTCCCGAAACGGGAGTTTTCACCTCCAAGTGGAGAAACTCACTAGAGAGAAAGTGAAGCCGGTGAAGCCGGTCACACCCTGGAGTAGGATATTGCACATTTACAACACACAACACGCTTGTATACATATGGTATGGCACAACCTAGGTTTTGGTGGGTTCCGACGCTCCGATGCCCCGCTTCGGCGAAACCCCGAATCCGCTGGGAAAACCCTAACGTTTTCGTCTACCCCCATAGACGTGCGTCGAAAGGGGGTAGGCCAGTGGACTTTTTTGCTTGGTTGTGTTAGGTTAGGCCATAGGAAGGTGAGAAACCAAAGTCTACCCCAAATCAACACAAGATTCCATCCGGTTCTCCCGAAACGGGAGTTTTCACCTCCAAGTGCAGAAACTCACTAGAGAGAAAATGAAGCCGGTGAAGCCGGTCACACCCGGAGTAGGATATTGCACATTTACAACACACAACACACTTGTATACATATGGTATGGCACATCCTAGGTTTTGGTGGGGTTCCGACGCTCCGATGCCCCGCTTCGGCGAAACCCCGAATCCGCTGGGAAAACCCTAACGTTTTCGTCTACCCCCATAGACGTGCGTCGAAAGGGGGTAGGCCAGTGGACTTTTTTGCTTGGTTGTGTTAGGTTAGGCCATAGGAAGGTGAGAAACCAAAGACTACCCCAAATCAACACAAGATTCCATCCGGTTCTCCCGAAACGGGAGTTTTCACCTCTAAGTGCAGAAACTCACTAGAGAGAAATGAACCCGGTGAAGCCGGTCACACCCGGAGTAGATATTGCACGTTTACAACACACAACACACTTGTATACATATGGTATGGCACAACCTAGGTTTTGGTGGGGTTCCGACGCTCCGATGCCCCGCTTCGGCGAAACCCCGAATCCGCTGGGAAAACCCTAACGTTTTCGTCTACCCCCATAGACGTGCGTCGAAAGGGGGTAGGCCAGTGGACTTTTTTGCTTGGTTGTGTTAGGTTAGGCCATAGGAAGGTGAGAAACCAAAGTCTACCCAAATCAACACAAGATTCCATCCGGTTCTCCCGAAACGGGAGTTTTCACCTCCAAGTGCAGAAACTCACTAGAGAGAAAGTGAAGCCGGTGAAGCCGGTCACACCCGGAGTAGGATATTGCACATTTACAACACACAACACACTTGTATACATATGGTATGGCACAACCTAGGTTTTGGTGGGGTTCCGACGCTCCGATGCCCCGCTTCGGCGAAACCCCGAATCCGCTGGGAAAACCCTAACGTTTTCGTCTACCCCCATAGACGTGCGTCGAAAGGGGGTAGGCCAGTGGAATTTTTTGCTTGGTTGTGTTAGGTTAGGCCATAGGAAGGTGAGAAACCAAAGTCTACCCAAATCAACACAAGATTCCATCCGGTTCTCCCGAAACGGGAGTTTTCACCTCCAAATGGAGAAACTCACTAGAGAGAAAGTGAAGCCGGTGAAGCCGGTCACACCCTGGAGTAGGATATTGCACATTTACAACACACAACACGCTTGTATACATATGGTATGGCACAACCTAGGTTTTGGTGGGGTTCCGACGCTCCGATGCCCCGCTTCGGCGAAACCCCGAATCCGCTGGGAAAACCCTAACGTTTTCGTCTACCCCCATAGACGTGCGTCGAAAGGGGGTAGGCCAGTGGACTTTTTTGCTTGGTTGTGTTAGGTTAGGCCATAGGAAGGTGAGAAACCAAAGTCTACCCCAAATCAACACAAGATTCCATCCGGTTCTCCCGAAACGGGAGTTTTCACCTCCAAGTGCAGAAACTCACTAGAGAGAAAATGAAGCCGGTGAAGCCGGTCACACCCGGAGTAGGATATTGCACATTTACAACACACTTGTATACATATGGTATGGCACAACCTAGGTTTTGGTGGGGTTCCGACGCTCCGATGCCCCGCTTCGGCGAAACCCCGAATCCGCTGGGAAAACCCTAACGTTTTCGTCTACCCCATAGACGTGCGTCGAAAGGGGGTAGGCCAGTGGACTTTTTTGCTTGGTTGTGTTAGGTTAGGCCATAGGAAGGTGAGAAACCAAAGTCTACCCCAAATCAACACAAGATTCCATCCGGTTCTCCCGAAACGGGAGTTTTCACCTCTAAGTGCAGAAACTCACTAGAGAGAAAATGAACCCGGTGAAGCCGGTCACACCCCGGAGTAGGATATTGCACATTTACAACACACTTGTATACATATGGTATGGCACAACCTAGGTTTTGGTGGGGTTCCGACGCTCCGATGCCCCGCTTCGGCGAAACCCCGAATCCGCTGGGAAAACCCTAACGTTTTCGTCTACCCCCATAGACGTGCGTCGAAAGGGGGTAGGCCAGTGGACTTTTTTGCTTGGTTGTGTTAGGTTAGGCCATAGGAAGGTGAGAAACCAAAGTCTACCCCAAATCAACACAAGATTCCATCCGGTTCTCCCGAAACGGGAGTTTTCACCTCCAAGTGCAGAAACTCACTAGAGAGAAAGTGAAGCCGATGAAGCCGGTCACACCCCGGAGTAGGATATTGCACATTTACAACACACAACACACTTGTATACATATGGTATGGCACAACCTAGGTTTTGGTGGGGTTCCGACGCTCCGATGCCCCGCTTCGGCGAAACCCCGAATCCGCTGGGAAAACCCTAACGTTTTCGTCTACCCCCATAGACGTGCGTCGAAAGGGGGTAGGCCAGTGGACTTTTTTGCTTGGTTGTGTTAGGTTAGGCCATAGGAAGGTGAGAAACCAAAGTCTACCCCAAATCAACACAAGATTCCATCCGGTTCTCCCGAAACGGGAGTTTTCACCTCTAAGTGCAGAAACTCACTAGAGAGAAAGTGAAGCCGGTGAAGCCGGTCACACCCCGGAGTAGGATATTGGACATTTACAACACACAACACACTTGTATACATATGGTATGGCACAACCTAGGTTTTGGTGGGGTTCCGACGCTCCGATGCCCCGCTTCGGCGAAACCCCGAATCCGCTGGGAAAACCCTAACGTTTTCGTCTACCCCCATAGACGTGCGTCGAAAGGGGGTAGGCCAGTGGACTTTTTTGCTTGGTTGTGTTAGGTTAGGCCATAGGAAGGTGAGAAACCAAAGTCTACCCCAAATCAACACAAGATTCCATCCGGTTCTCCCGAAACGGGAGTTTTCACCTCCAAGTGGAGAAACTCACTAGAGAGAAAGTGAAGCCGGTGAAGCCGGTCACACCCTGGAGTAGGATATTGCACATTTACAACACACAACACGCTTGTATACATATGGTATGGCACAACCTAGGTTTTGGTGGGGTTCCGACGCTCCGATGCCCCGCTTCGGCGAAACCCCGAATCCGCTGGGAAAACCCTAACGTTTTCGTCTACCCCCATAGACGTGCGTCGAAAGGGGGTAGGCCAGTGGACTTTTTTGCTTGGTTGTGTTAGGTTAGGCCATAGGAAGGTGAGAAACCAAAGTCTACCCCAAATCAACACAAGATTCCATCCGGTTCTCCCGAAACGGGAGTTTTCACCTCCAAGTGCAGAAACTCACTTGAGAGAAAATGAAGCCGGTGAAGCCGGTCACACCCCGGAGTAGGATATTGCACATTTACAACACACAACACACTTGTATACATATGGTATGGCACAACCTAGGTTTTGGTGGGGTTCCGACGCTCCGATGCCCCGCTTCGGCGAAACCCCGAATCCGCTGGGAAAACCCTAACGTTTTCGTCTACCCCCATAGACGTGCGTCGAAAGGGGGTAGGCCAGTGGACTTTTTTGCTTGGTTGTGTTAGGTTAGGCCATAGGAAGGTGAGAAACCAAAGTCTACCCCAAATCAACACAAGATTCCATCCGGTTCTCCCGAAACGGGAGTTTTCACCTCCAAGTGCAGAAACTCACTAGAGAGAAAGTGAAGCCGGTGAAGCCGGTCACACCCCGGAGTAGGATATTGCACATTTACAACACACAACACACTTGTATACATATGGTATGGCACAACCTAGGTTTTGGTGGGGTTCCGACGCTCCGATGCCCCGCTTCGGCGAAACCCCGAATCCGCTGGGAAAACCCTAACGTTTTCGTCTACCCCCATAGACGTGCGTCGAAAGGGGGTAGGCCAGTGGACTTTTTTGCTTGGTTGTGTTAGGTTAGGCCATAGGAAGGTGAGAAACCAAAGTCTACCCCAAATCAACACAAGATTCCATCCGGTTCTCCCGAAACGGAGTTTTCACCTCTAAGTGCAGAAACTCACTAGAGAGAAAATGAAGCCGGTGAAGCCGGTCACACCCCGGAGTAGGATATTGCACATTTACAACACACAACACTCTTGTATACATATGGTATGGCACAACCTAGGTTTTGGTGGGGTTCCGACGCTCCGATGCCCCGCTTCGGCGAAACCCCGAATCCGCTGGGAAAACCCTAACGTTTTCGTCTACCCCCATAGACGTGCGTCGAAAGGGGGTAGGCCAGTGGACTTTTTTGCTTGGTTGTGTTAGGTTAGGCCATAGGAAGGTGAGAAACCAAAGTCTACCCCAAATCAACAGAAGATTCCATCCGGTTCTCCCGAAACGGGAGTTTTCACCTCCAAGTGCAGAAACTCACTAGAGAGAAAGTGAAGCCGGTGAAGCCGGTCACACCCCGGAGTAGGATATTGCACATTTACAACACACAACACACTTGTATACATATGGTATGGCACAACCTAGGTTCTGGTGGGGTTCCGACGCTCCGATGCCCCGCTTCGGCGAAACCCCGAATCCGCTGGGAAAACCCTAACGTTTTCGTCTACCCCCATAGACGTGCGTCGAAAGGGGGTAGGCCAGTGGACTTTTTTGCTTGGTTGTGTTAGGTTAGGCCATAGGAAGGTATTTTACATGTGTTGTTTTTATTTATTTTACATGTATATGTTGTAGGGTTGGGTTCCGGGAAACTCGAACCGTTATTTTACGGGGGTGGGATACTGAAATTGGGAGGGAAATTATAGGTCCAATATATATATAAATTATAACTACATTAAATATTATATAGATAAATAAATAAATATTATATAGAGAAATAAATAAAAAAAGTTTCATCTATACGCCGACGGCCGCCGTCGGCGTTGAAGTACACGTGTACGCCGACGGTACGGCCGTCGGCGTATCAACGCCGCTGGACGTTCCGTCACGGCGTCCTTTTGTACGCCGACGGCACGGTTTACGCCGACGGCTGCCGTCGGGCTTACCTGGATACGCCGACGGCGCTTCGTACGCCGACGGCTGTGTGGGCGGCTGCCCTAGCTCGCGCTGTACGCCGACGGCCCCGACATTTAGCCGTCGGCGTACAGTACGGCCGTCGGCGTAGTGTGGCTTTCCCGTAGTGTGTCGACCAAAACAGGCAAGATGACTCGCAGGTAATGAATGTACCTGCACATTCATTACCAGGTTTCACTCCGAGTGTTTGGTCCGTATCACTATCTGCGGATGCATCAATCTATGTCCTCCTTCGTTAATCACACGCACGATCACCTACGACTCGCCGGTGTCATCAGTTGAGAGACGCACTAGCGGCCTCGAAAGGCCTGAGATCGACTCGAACGCCTTCATCTTGTTCTTGTCCTTGTCTTCGTCTTGAGATCTAGGCATGCTTCCTCAACGGATCGAACATACTCCCTCCGTTTTTTAATATAAGATGTTTTAACATTTATCCATATACACATGTACACAAATGTATGTAGACATGTATTAGTATGCATGTTCACTCACTTTAGTGTGTATCTAGACAACATGTGCAACACCTAAAACATCTTATATTAAAAAAATACGGAGGGAGTAGCACGGTAGTAGAGAGGCAGATCGACACCGTGCGGTAGTGGAGAGGCGAATCGAAGATACCACTTGTGGTTGCAGAATCAAAGAACTCAACCTACAAGCTAGAACTTACATGAGAGAACGAGAGGAAGATGAACACCAAGAGTTTGTGCCACGTTCAACCTATGACTTTTCTGTTTCTCTTCTTATTTATACTAGATCCAATGATCCGCAAAAATCTATTCCCTCCGTTCATAAAAGAATGCCAAAAGTTTGTCCAAACTTGTATGTATCTACACGCTAAAACATGTCTAGATACATGCAAGTTTAGACAAACTTGAGACATCCTTTTGTGAACGGAGCGAGTAATAGAAACGGTCACTACACCTATCCTCGTGGCATCCCACGAGACCTGGTCGAAGCGCTTCGCTACACTATTGACAAAAGTTCAAAAAAAATTAGCTCGACAGCTTATTCAGAGAAACTGTAACCTGAAACTAACTGAACTTAGTATGCAGCAGGATTATCCATCAATATCGTGGCTGACCACGATCTAGCAGCGCCCGTTTGTTTATTTCATTTTTCCCGTTGTGCCTGTTCTGCTACCTTATTTTCTTCCTACTCTCCCTTTCACCGACTCTCTTTCTTTGAGAGCATTCAGTGAGTTTCCAAACGTTTGGATACCGACGCCAGAAATTCATCTTATCCTTTAACGTGGTCAAATTCCAAACTGCTGACAGCGGCGTCCATCTGGACTTACCCATTGCAGTCGTTATCAAACCTACGTAGGTCGACCCTCAGTACTACTTGACGACTAAGTGTGACGTGGGGCTGTTTGGTTGAACGTCGAGTAAGCAACTTTTAGTGGTCGGCGGTGGGTTGTTTAGCAATTTGGTTGTGGGTAGTAAAATTTATGGAATGTTCGTGGGATGTTGGGAGTCTGTTGAAATGATCTGTTATTCATAAATCAGTGGTTTAACTAAGAAAATATATTTTTATTATAGTCATCAACCTTTTTGTACACAAGCAATACAACACATGGGATAACATACACTGACCTCTCATCTTACATAAGCATTATTACGTCACACAGGTCCAAGTCCCACCAACTGAACTTTCTTTTTCCGGTTTCATCATAGAAACATACCACCTCTTTTGAGCTGGACACCGCGCGCGTCGACTGGGAGAGGACGGCGATTCGGGTGTGGGTTCTCGAGCCCCCGCGCGGCACGGACCGTGCGGCCATCGAGTCCGCCTTCAGGAGGGAGTTCAGGCTCAGCGCCTCCGAGCTCGCCGTCAGCAACCACTTCCCGGAGCCCTACCTGGTCAAGTTCGACTCGGCGCGCCGGCGTGATGAGGTTCTGCGCAAGGACCGGGCCACTTTCAAGCGCCATGGCCTCGACATCCACTACCGGCCGTGGAGTGCTGTGGGGCAAGCCTTCAATGCGGACTTGCATTACCGCGTCCACATGGCGGTGGATGGCTTGCCGCCATTCGCGTGGCGCCCCGACATCGTCGACAGGGTGGTGGGACGGAGGTGCGCCGTGCAGCGCCTCGACGACGGCTTCACGACGCTGGAGAACACGTCGGTCTTCGGCCTGTGGGCTTGGACGGCTGACCCACAGCTGATCCCCAAGGTGCTGTGGTGCACCTTCGCAAACAAGGCGTCGGGCGGGCTCTCGCACCTGGTGCGCGTCGCAGAGGACAGGCCTGATCAATGGAAAAGAGGTACAACTTTTCGTGTTCTGCTTCATCTGGAGATTATTGAGGACTACACGGGCGCGCCATCGCTGGATGGAGGTGCGGCCATCTCGGAGTTTTTGCCTTCGACGCGTGTGCTGCCGGAGTGGGTGCAGGGGGTCATTGATGGTGGACCATTGGGAGGCTCTTCTGGCATCCTAGACGCCACCATCCCGGCGCTGGGTCGAGACCGCCTGGACCGCCCGCAGGCCTCGTCGAGCAGGAGGCGTGACGATGGAGGCGCGCGTGGTGGGAGCGGTCACTCGGTGCGCCGGGGAGACGGCCGCAGCCGCTCACGTGGCGACCACGACCAGGGCCGCTCCCGCGACAACCAAGGCCGCAGCCGTTCCAGGCCAGGAGCGCGATGTGATGATCGCCAGCCGCCCCGCCGCCGCCATGATGATGACGCCGAAGATGATGAGGGGCACGGTGGAGGCGGCAGCCGCCGCAGCCAGTCTCGCAAGCCAAGCTCTGGCCGCACGCATTCGCGCCACGAGGAGCGCGTTCGTGAGCGCTCGCCGCGTCGCCGCTCCCCCAGCCGTGGTCACGGCGGCCGCCGCCACGCTCCTGCTTCAACTCCGCCACCGGTTCATCGCCTGCCTTCACTTATCATCGCCCCGTTCCCGCCCCCTACTCCTGCTCCAGCTCCTACTGTTGGGGAGGTCACGACCCAGCTGCAAGCTCTGATGATGACCGGCCTCGACTCGGCTCGCGACGCCATGCCGGCTTTTCTCGGTGTGTCGTCGCCCCGGCCAGGGCCTCCGCCTGCATCGACTCCCTCGCCGTTCAGCTCGGTGTGCCGCGACTGGCTTGAGGGCCTTCGCGCGCCGCCGCCGGGGTTCACGGCGTCCTCGTCCAAGCTCGCTTCGCCATGCATCACCATCGACAAGCACAAGGCATGGGTGGAGGCTAACGGCCTTGATCAGCAGGAGATGATGAGCGCTTGGGGAGATGAGGAGGTGGTGGTGGAGAAGGATGCAGGGGCTGCTGAGCCTGTGCTTGAAGAAGGGAGGAAGGTGCCGCTATCATGGGAGGAAGATATCGAGTGCGAAGGCGGGCATGATGCCTGGTTCGACGACGAGGCTGCGGCAGTCGTGGAGGAGACCGCGGCGACGACCGCCATTGAGATGGACGCGTTCGATGAGGAGGCGGCAATCGGGGACCTGCTCTTCCCCACGGCCAGCGCGGACATGGCTTCCATCGCGACGGCCCAGAGGGCCGTGGCTGCCATGTTTCTTCAGCCGGAAGCGCCGCTGCTGCCAACCCCGGCTGCTAGGACTCCT
Source organism: Poa pratensis (assembly GCA_947311845.1). Classification (NCBI taxonomy): domain Eukaryota; kingdom Viridiplantae; phylum Streptophyta; class Magnoliopsida; order Poales; family Poaceae; genus Poa; species Poa pratensis. The sequence continues at coordinate 5,756,956 of CAMZMU010000093.1, read as the reverse complement.
CGCCAGGAGCAGGCCCCGTTTCTGGTTCGACGCAGTGACAGGCTTGCCGGGAAACCGCAATTGCCCGCTGCCGACAAGGCGAGGAACGTGCTGTTCTCCAAGCTGGGAATAAAAGTGCAGGAGATGCCCCTGATGAAGGCCACGCAGGAGTTCGTTGATTCCTACAAGACTGAGATGCCTCTTGATGCTCGCAGTGCTGTCGGGACTTTGCTTAAGCTGAACATGCCATCGGTCCTTGCGGCGGATGAGGCCCTCATTGCCATGGCGGGAGCAGGAGGAGTGGAGCTGATCGCTAGCGCCTGATCGCTTCTTTGCATTTTTATCTTCAGTTTTCCTTAATGTCTTCTGCTTGTAAGCCTGCTAAGACCATGCACTGCTCTGCGCTACGCCCTAAAGTGACTACTACTTCTCTGCGATGCAATTCCTCGCCAACGACCCTGCGAAGCAATTTTTCGCCTGCCACTCCTGCGGTTCAGACCTTCACGAGCTCTGCGATCAGATTTCCGGCTGCTATCGCCGCTAAACGCTTCTCCAAGCCTGCTTTCAAGCCATCCACTCCAATATGTTAGGCCTCATTCTGGACATCTTATGTTGGAACGTGCGGGGGCTAAATGACCAAGCTCGGAAGGATGCCATCAACGCAATCATCGCTCAAACCACATGCCACATTGCCTGTTTCCAGGAGACTAAGCTAGATTTCATCGATCCACAGACCGCTGCATATATTGGGGGGAATAGGCTGCGTTCTTATGCTCACCGCCCTGCCGTCAGAACTAGAGGAGGCATCCTTCTGCTGTGGAATGAGGATTTTGTCACCGTCTCAAGCATTCATATTGGCACTCATCTGATCTCGGCGGATGTCACTGTTCGTGCTTGTGGAACCTCCTTCAAGCTGACCACTGTTTATGGGCCATCTACGGACCCTGAAAAGCGTGCTTTTTTGGATGAAGCTATTGCTGCTGCGCCTACGGATGACACAAAGTGGCTGATACTTGGTGACTTCAACCTCATCTACCAAGCTGCGGACAAGAACAACAACAATTTGAACCTCAGTCTCATGGGTCAGTTCAGGCACGCTATTACCACTTGCCATCTTAAGGAGATCAGGTTGCTGAACCGGAAATACACGTGGAGCAATGAGAGAGTTGACCCTACTTTGGTTAGGCTTGACCGGGCTTTCTGCAACGCTGGCTGGGACCTTGCTTTCGATTCACACACTTTGCAGGCTCTATCCTCAGCTCTCTCGGATCACTGCCCTCTGCTGCTCTCCAACCACAGCGGCCCCCGCAGGCCCCCTTCCTTCCGTTTCGAGAACTTCTGGACGAAGATGCCGGGGTTCCTCGAGTGACCTCTGCTTGGGGTCAGGCTTCCACTCACACCCAGCCAGTACACATTCTCAACCACAAGCTCAAGACTGTTGCAAAAAGTCTACGCTGTTGGAGCAAGAGTTTATTCTCCAACCACAAGCAACAACTCATCATCGCCTTGGACGTCATCCTCCAGTTAGACACTGCCCAAGAGTCAAGACCCCTGTCGACTGATGAGGCCATTCTCAGGACTGCTTTGAAACGCCGTGTTTTGGGGCTTTCTGTTCTCGAGCGAGCTCGCAAGCGCCAGGCTTCTAGGATCAACTATCTCCGCGAGGGAGACGCCAACACCAAGTTTTTCCACCTTCGGATGAACTCTCGGCGCCGGAAGAATATCATTCAGAGACTGCGGCGAAATGGGGGTTGGGTCATCAATCACACCGAGAAGGAGCAATTCATTCACGACCACTTTTCGGCTACTCTGGGCGCCCCTCCCACTCGGCAGCTCGACTTCAACTGGGATGCCATAGACCCTAGCATTGAAGACTTGGATGACCTTGGCCTTCCATTCTCTGAGGAGGAAATTGAGGGGGCCATCTTCGACCTCCCGGTGGACAAAGCTCCTGGGCCTGACGGTTTCACCTCCAATTTCTTCCGCTCTTGCTGGTCTATTGTCAAAGATGATCTCATGAGAGTGATCGACGCCTTCTCTGAGCTTTCCATCAACAACTTCGAAGTCATCAACAATGCCAACATTGCTCTTCTTCCGAAGAAAGAGGGTGCCGACTGTCTCAAGGATTACCGCCCCATCAGCCTCATCCACATCGTTCCCAAGATTATCGCCAAGGCAATGGCGTCAAGGCTGCGCCCGAAGATGAACGACATTGTCTCGCCTTGCCAGAGCGCTTTCATCAAAAATAGGAGCATCCACGACAATTTTATGTATGTCAGAAATGTGGCCCGCCGCCTCCACCAGAAGCACACGCCGGCTCTGCTAATCAAGCTTGACATCGCCAAGGCTTTCGACTCAGTGCGGTGGGATTACTTGTTGGACCTTATGCAGCGCATGGGATTCCCCCTCGGTGGCGTGCCTGGATTTCGCTGATCTTCTCCATGTCCTCGTCTCGGGTGTTGCTAAATGGCGCCCCTGGCAAAGAGATTATTCATGGCCGTGGCCTCAGGCAAGGAGACCCGCTCTCACCGCTGCTTTTTGACATCGCTATCGACACACTGCCGAAGATTCTCAAGCTGGCTACCGACTCAGGGGTTCTTCAACCCCTGCCGGGCAACTTCATGAAGTCGCGCATTTCTCTATACGCTGACGACGCGGTCATCTTTCTGAAGCCTGAGGCTCAGGAAGTCGACAACCTTTCTGCGCTGCTCCAAAATTTTGGGCTGGTCACTGGCCTGTTGACGAACGTGGAGAAGAGTTCTGTTGCCCCCATTCGTTGCGAGGAGGTCGACCTCGCTGCCACGCTGCAAAATTTCCAGGCTGCGCTATCCCAGTTTCCAATCAAGTACCTCGGCCTCCCCCTCTCCCTGGGTCGGCTGAGAAGAGTGGACCTGCAGCCCTACATTGATAAGGTGGCGTCAAGACTGAACCCCTACAAAACCAAATTTCTCAATAGGGCAGGGTGCGATGCTGTGGTCAAGTCTGTCCTCACTGCCCTGCCTATCTTCCTCCTCACGGCTATTAAGGCCGACAAAGCTACCCTGAAAGCTTTCGACAAATTACGGCGCGCCATGTTATGGGCTGCTAGCGACACCGTCACTGGAGGAAAATGTAAAGTGAGCTGGGCCAAGGTGTGTCGTCCAAAAAAGATGGGGGGGCTGGGGATTCTTGACCTCGATAAGTTCGCCAGGGCCCTTCGGCTGCGTTGGCTTTGGTTTGAATGGACGGCCCCAAAAAAACCTTGGGTGGGACTCGAAACTCCAAATGACGAGACTGATAGGGAGTTGTTCAATGCCGCCACCAGTGTGACCATCGGAGATGGGAAGACTGCGAGCTTCTGGTCCTCTTCCTGGCTCAATGGGACCACTCCCGCTGCTCTGGCGCCGAAGATCTTTCAGGCTTCTAAGAAGAAGAAGAGATGTGTTGAGGACGCCCTTGCTAACCTCAATTGGGTGTCAGATATCTCTGTTCAGGAGTTCACTTTGGAGCACATTACGCAATTCGTCAACCTGTGGGATCTCCTACAGGGCATCATGCTTAATCCTGGGACCAAAGACTCCATTACCTGGACGCTTACGTCGAATGGAAAATACTCGACTGGATCGGCCTACAAAGCTCAGTTCATCGGATCCAACATATGCTCCTTCAACAACTTGGTCTGGAAGACGTGGGCTCCTCCCAAATGTAGATTCTTCGCCTGGCTTGTGGTGCAGAACAGGCTTTGGACGTCCGACCGGCTCGCTGAGAGGGGGTGGCCTCACACCCCGCTCTGTCAGCTTTGCAGATGCCATAATGAAACTGCAAGACACATCCTTTTTGAGTGTAGATATTCGAGACGCATTTGGCAGGCGGCTGCCTCTTGGCTCTCTTGTCCCTCCCTGGTTCAGGACCTAGGTTCGGATCGCCCTACTGTCCTGGACTACTGGCAGGCGGTTTCCAAGTCCCCCACGGCGCACCCCAAAGGACTCAAGTCAGCAGTTACGCTGATCACTTGGGAAATTTGGAAGGAAAGAAACGCTAGAGTTTTCAACAACACCTTCACGACGCCTTTGCACCTCATGAAGAAGATAAAAGATGAGAGCAAGAACTGGATGCTGGCTGGCGATAAGCCTCTCGCCGAGATTGTCGCTTAGAGGCGTCCGCTACCCCAAGATATGACGATCTTCCTCTCTGAGAGACTGGACGGTGTTGGTTGACTGTATCTGTACTTTCTGTTTCAAGTTTTTACTTTGGCTTAGGCCGTGTTGTGTTTGCTCCTTCTATATCAATATAAAAGGCAAAGCTTTTGCCCGCTTCAAAAAAATATTTTGTCACTAGCTATAGTGCATGTAAGGTCACTACCTTCTGTGACCTTGTAAAATGACGCCGAAGGATCAATAGCCCCTCGTTCTTTAATTATATCATTACGACGAACAGTCAACCAACAGTTGCGAACACTGACGGTTTGGAACATATATCTATGAGCACATTTGTACTGTCCCGGACAGGCCTCGATCGATTTGCTCTTACATTGGTTGCCATACAAGAGCCCTGTCATAACACCAACAGCAGTGGTTAGCGTTCATGATAAATAGAACCAAAGTAATTCTCGTAAATATAACTGAGCGCAATATTGTAAACTGAAAAATCTCTCTCAGGTCTCAGCTCTCAAAGATTCCCACCTAAAAGTTGTTTGCTTGAGAGCTGCTAGTACCATACGTCTATGCCTGATCGTTTCAACTAGTCTCGCGTGTGGCGTTAGCTAATCACAGAGCGGTTTTTGTTTTCTATTCGCAGACCAACACCCTCCGGGCTGTCAAACTTAAGCAATATATATACAAGTACTAATTGAAGAACAGATAAAACTTTTAGTCCGACTTAACTATTTTCTTGAAAGTTGAAACGAATGCAGAAGATGCTCAAACTTCTCTATAGTAAAGAAGAAAACATACCAAGTTTGCGTATAATCACTAGTTAGGTCGGTTCGGCCCACCGCGTATGAAGATCAAACCCCCCTCCGGATCAACCACCGTATCACTCACGGTATCGGGCTCCCTGTCCAGGCTGTATCTCGGAGAAGGTGGCTGCATCAGCTTGCCCATAGTAGCCGGGGATGAGCTCGCCGGCCTGAAGAACAACAAATCTAGGTAAGACTAGTTGAATGCCCGTGCGTTGCGACGGCTCTTTTATTTTCTTTTATCGTAAATATCACATGGGCAAATAATGAAAAGTATGTAAATATTCTTCTCGTAACTACAACAAATATAGCCATGTGATATTACAAAAATATGAAAAATAGAGTTCACATAATACAGTGCCATGCAAAAAAAAGAAGCAAGAAACTAAAAATTTATCTCTTACAAACTAAAGATGTACCCCATTGAGACGCTAAGATATTCTTGTACAACATCAGAATGTCTAACTTCATTAGGCGCAATGGCATCAAGCGCTAAGAACTTCCTTGTATACTATGTTTTGTGTGATCGTTACCAAGGACTCAAAGGACTCGGGTGTTTTCCGTTTCTTTGAATTTTTTGTTTCTTCCTTTCAGGTGTCCATGAATGTGAGGATCTTAATGTTGCGCTTTGCGGTAGCCCTGGACAACGCCACGTAGAGCTGGCCATGTGAGAATACTGGTTCTGGAAGGTACACGCCGACAATCGGGATGGTCTGTCCTTGCGCTTTGTTGATTGTCATGGCAAAACTGAGTCTGATCGGGAACTGCTTCCTCTTGAATCTGAATGGGAACATTTCGTAGTCGGAGGGACAGAGAGGAATTCGAGGAAGAAATACCCTACGCCTGGCGTGTTGTCCCATCACAATCTCTGCGTCGATGGCGTTCCTCTGGAAACCACGGACCACAAGCCTCGTGCCGTTACACAACCCATTAGCTGGGTCGATGTTCCTCAGCAGTATAACGGGGCAGTTTATCTTCAGTTTAAGTGCGTGCAGGGGAAGCCCATTTGGAGTCGGGTCATTCAGAAACTCTTGAGAGTAGTAGCCATGCGGATCGTCCTCTGCACTGTCAAAGCTATGGTAGATCTACTCTTCGCCCTGAAAACGCTCTATCATACGCATGTTTATTACATCGACGTTGTCATTCCTGGTGGAGAGGATTGCTCTAGACGTCATGTAATCCGGATTGGCCATATTGTGGTCTAGGGCAGGAAATACATGGTCGATCAACTTCTCTATGTCGGCTACCTTGCCTGTCGAAGGTACGCATATGTCTTCGGGTAGATGGATGTTCCCTTGCTCGTCAGTTTCTTCGGTGCCATTGCCTACCCTCAATAGTTATTCCGCGAACCATGTTGGCGACGAGCCTTTTCTGGCGCATTCCATTCCAGAGATACGAACTACGTAGTCTCGCGTCAATAATTTGACCTCGTGACCCTTTCCTGACAACCGGAAGCACCTGCCTGAAGTCCCCACCAAACACGACAGACTTCCCCCCGAAAGGTATGTCCCGTCAGCCCATGATGTCTCGCATGCTATTGTCCAGCGCCTCAACCGCCTGCCTCTTCGTCATGGTAGCCTCGTCCCATAGGATGAGTGAGGCCATCCTCAGTAGCTTGGTTGTTCCACTCTGCTGGGTGAAGTTGCACGATCAACCTTCTTCGATGGTTAGTGGGATCTTGAACCTCGAGTGGGCGGTCCTGCCTCCAGGCATGATCGAGGCGGCGACACCTGATGTCGCTGTGGCCACCGCGACCTTTTTCGCGCCTCGAACCCTAGTGAGCAACGCCTTGTATAGGAAGGTCTTCCCAGTGCCTCCCGGGCCATCGACGAAGAAGACGCCCCCTTCGTCGTCGTCAACTGCCGCTAGTATCTCGTCATAGGCTTCCCTCTGCTCGGGGTTTAGTAAGGACTCCAGGGATTTGTCGTGCTCGTCAACCTCGATAGTGGTTTCCTCGATGACCTCTCGGGCCTCGCCTTCTGTGCTGTCATAAGTCTCATCGATGTCCGGAAGAGCGAACAACTTTATGTCCTTTCCCATGGACTGCAGCATTCCCCTAATATCAAGCAACACCATCTGCTCCACTGCGGTTGGGCACGTGTGACGTAGCCTGTAGTCGTCTGACATCGCCTCAATGTGCCTATCCCAAAGACCGCGCACGTTGCTAGGCTCGCAGAATACCAAGATTGTTGCAAAGAGCCTCCTGAGAGAACCTGGCATGGCCCACTGCTCTGCCTCCGTAAGACACTCGTCGAGGGTGTTGTCTGACTCAATGAGACCCTTCCTCTCGGCGGCCTCACGAAAGGTATCACATAGCACACCTTCCACGGTTTTCAGGTCTTCTAAGGACACCGAGCCTGGTACGTGGTTTAAAAGCACCCTCAGAAAGTAACATTCCCCCTCGGCAGGATTGGCTGACACGATTCGGCCTACTTGGTAACCTAGTTCCCTTTTCCTCCAATACTTTGTTCTTTGCCATGTGAACCTTCCCGGGAAGTCCTTGTACAGAATATCTCGAGCCCACACGTGTGTCTGGTTAGCCACGAAATACTCCGTCAACATAGACTTTGATGCATTATCACTGGCGAGGACATCATTCAAGTTATCTCCTTCTTTGAATGTGACCCTGTGCATGTTTGGGAGATGTAGCGGCAACTGCAGGACCGACGGGTGGTTCTCACAGAGGGTGAAGCCAAATATCCTCCACATTGCCTCTGGTGGATTTACCCACCTCGCATCTATGAATCTCTTGATCTCGTCTATGTTACCTTGGGCGTCGGGTTGGTCGATATTGAACGAAGTCTGATCGTGGCCCTTGTATATGTATTTATATAGGTACTTGACAGGCTTAATGCTCGAGCACACCTCCACGTTGATGTGGTAGTTGAACATCCTTAGGAGGTAAGGGTTGTAAGGCACAACCCATCTATTGTCTAGCGTTTGACCCCGGACCTGCATTGAGCGACCGTCTTTCCGTCTTCGATAAACGGGGTAAGAGTCCTTTCCCTGTACGGTGGTCTCGTTGAACTCCCATGGGTACCTACACTTGCATGACCCCTCTTGCATGCACACGTTGTTGGGCTTCAGGACCCCGCATGGGCCATGCATCATATGCTTCACGACCATGGCATAGAGCTCCGGGTACTTATGCTTGTCTGGGAGCTCGGCAGATATGAGACGGTCGTATTGTTCTGGCACAACAAGCTTATATCTCGAATCCATAATCAACAAGAAATGGGCATGCGGGAGGCCCCTCTTCTGGAACTCTACCACATAGACGCGTGCCTTCACAACTCCTAGGATATGCTCCTTCGTCAGCATATCTTTCATTGTCTCCAGCTTGGCCCTGAACACTCGGGCCACAATATCTGGTCGGTCCTGCGGGGTTTGGCCTGGAAGCAACTCATCATGTATCTCCTGCCACTTTGGGTTGCAGGTCATCGTCAAGAAGATGTCAGGCTTGCCGTACGTCTGCACCAATGCCATGGCGTCCATATGCCTCTGCTTCATGTCACGGAAGCCCCCCTGGAACGTCCATGGGAGAACAGTCCTAATGCCAACAGCGCTCGCTCGTGTCTCCCCTGAAGTGATGCTATCGACAACGCCTTTGTATAAGTCGGCACGTAGCTGGGGCTGGTTGTTCCTTATCCAACTTAACCTACATCCCTCGATCTTTATGTACATGTCGACCCCCCCATTGCTGGAACAGACGCCCTCCATGAAGTATGGGGTTGAATATCGCTGGACGCGTCTGTAGCCTGTAGCAGTAGTAGTCCCTGACGGAGACGCATAAACGGCCACCGGCCCCCTCTGCGTGAAGGATGAAAATGAAGGTTAGAAACGATCGGAGGATGATTCATTCTTTTAAAATAAATGAAGAATTTCAAATAGCCGCACCTTCATCGTCATCACGGTTCGCTCTTGATAGCTGCGCAACATGCCAAGACTCATTACGTTTAGGATATTTGGATGCCATCCAAGCTCCCACCTTGGGAAGAAGAGGGGATACGGGAGCGGGTCATAGCATCCTTGTGTGGCTTGTATGTTGTACCTCCAATTGTTGTTCCCGTAGAGGGTAATGCTGCGCTTGAACCTATTTGCCAGATCGCTTCCTTCAACCCAGATGGCGGCCACCTCCGATGATACTGGTAGATTGTATCTCTGTTGGACTAGCTTCTGGTCGGTGTTAAGTTCTATCCGGTAATCCTGGAGGTTGTCCATGTGATCCCCCAATCTCCTAAACTGCTAGGAGTAGGGGTTTCCTCTCATGATGTTTGTCAACTTTCGGACAACCTCCTAGTCTAATTGTGGCTTCCTTCCGATGGGTGAAGTTGGGGTCATCATCATGGAAGTACAATTGCAGATGTTCTGGACGAGAGCCTGGGACGAATGAATGCACATTGTGGTACATTTTGCCGCTCGCCCGGAACGTGTAAGTACCAGACCTCATGTTCGTGCAGCTGTTGTCAAGGCTGACGGCAAGGGTCGTGAAGGAGAAGTGTCCGTTGAAGAATCGGATGCTCTCCCGAAAATGTCTTGAGTCTGCATCCACGCTAGACCATAAGCTCATCAGCTATGGGATAGGATCTGGTTCAACCAGGTCGATCTGCCCATTTCGACAGCAGAATCCGTCGCTCTCTCGCTCAAACTTTTTGGACTTGCAGTGTCCGCAATCCGGGACTTTCTTCAAGACGTGCGTGCTATCTGGGAGGTTTGAGTACACAAAGTCGAAAGGATCGATAGGGCTCGCATCGGATGAGGCTGTCAGATCGTCGAAGTCCACGTCGGAATCTACAAGCATATCGTGTCACAACAGGGTGTTCATATTGTAACTCGTAACAGAGAAGGCAAGTGGAAAGGCTGGATACATACCTTCACCAGTAAATAGGTAGTCCTCCTCGTCCATTAGGTCTTCAGGGACATCATTCTCATCCATGAGCCTGCTAAGGAAGGCATCCATCTCACCTACAACGTTTTGAGCCTTTAAGTACAGGTTCGACGAATCTTAACATATAAGAAGCTAAATGAATATATGGGAGCATCACCGTCGGTTCCGATGGTGTAGTCCGACGTGTTCCCTGAAGGGGAGACGGGAGGTGAACCATCTCCTTGTCGGGTGGATGTTGTGTGTGTGCTCGTTGTTGGGTTTCTCGTCGCCAAAGCAGCTGCATTTGGGCATGTTATTGCGATGGATTGAGCACAAGGGGTATTCCGTCTAGCTGCGGCCTTTTCCTGCCGACGTGCATTACTTTCTGCGTCTCTTCGACGGATATATTTTTCCTGGTAGCCCTATGGTGGCTCTAGGTCAATAGTGCCAGAAACAATGCTTGTACGTCACACGTCAGTTGGGAACCCCAAGAGGAAGGTATGATGAGTGCAGCAGTAAGTTTTCCCTCAGTATGAAACCAAGGTTTAATCGAACCAGTAGGAAAACGAGGTTTGCTTCGAAGGTGTTGGTGAAGGAGTGTAGTGCGGCGCAACACCAGGGATTCCGGTGCCAACGTGGAACCTGCACAACACAATCAAATTACTTTGCCCCAACTTAACAGTGAGGTTGTCAATCTCACCGGCTTGCTGAAAACAAAGGGTTAAACGTATCGAATGGAAAATGATGTTTGTTTGCATAAAACAGTAGAGAACAATGATTGCAGTAGATTGTATTTCAGATGTAAAAGAATGGACCGGGGTCCACAGTTCACTAGTGGTGTCTCTCCAATAAGATAACTAACATGCTGGGTAAACAAATTACAGCTGGGCAATTGACAATTGATAAGTGCATATAACATGCATGTGTGAGCTGTGGTGTCTACTATGAGATTCATTTGGGCATTACGACAAAGTACATAGACCGCTATCCAGCATGCATCTATGCCTAAATAGTCCACTTTCCGGTTAACATCCGTACCCCTTCCAGTATTAAGTTGCAAGCAACAGACAATTGCATTAAGTAATGTGCGTAATGTAAACAATACATTCATCCTTGAATAAAGCATTGCTGTTTTACCCCTAGTGGCAACAACACATCTACAACCTTAGAACTTGCTGTCACTATCCCAGGTTAAATAGAGGTTGAACCCAACTATCATGCATAAATACCCCCTCTTGGAGTTACAAGTATTCACGTGGCCAAGGCTTCAACAAGTAACGGAGAGCATGCAAGATCACAAATGACATAGACATGATAATATAATATTCAGCTCCACATAGGTATCAATATAAGTCAGATCCCAGCAAACACAACATGTAGCATTACAATAAGATGATCTTGATCATGATAGGCAGCTCACAAGATCTAAACATGATGGCACAAGTGGAGAAGACAACCATCTAGCTACTGCTATGGACCCATAGTCCAAGGATGAACTACTCACGCATCACTCCGGAGGCGGGCATGGCGATGTAGAGCCCTCCGGTGATGATTCCCCTCTCCGGCAGGGTGCCGGGAAGAGCTTCAGAACCCCCCGAGTTAGGGTTGACGACGGCGGCGGCAGCGAATATGTTCTGGATGAAAGGCTCGGTGTTTTAGGGTTTTCACGTCTCGGGGAATAAATAGGCGAAGGGGCGATGTCGGCGGACCCCCGAGGGGCCCAAACCACAGGCGGCGCGGTGGGCCCACCGCCGCCAGGTGGTTTGGCCACCTCGTGGCTCCCTTCGTCTCTCCTTCGGACTCCGTGTACGTGCTGGAAAAATAGGGACTTGGCCTTTTGTTTCGTGCAATTCCGAGAATATTTCCAGAAGTAACTTTCTGAAACCAAAAACAGCAGAAAACAGGGAACTGGCACTGTGGCATCTTGTTAATAGGTTAGTCCCAGAAAATGCATAAAAGTGATACGAAGTGTATATAAAACATGTAGCAAATGGTATAATATAAGCATGGAACAGCAGAAATTATGGATACGTTGGAGACGTATCAAGCATCCCCAAGCTTAGTTCTACTCGTCCTCGAGTAGGTAAAACGATAACAACAAATAATTTCTGAGGAGACATGCTTTCACACAATCTTGATCAATATATTGCAAGGCTCATGTCATGAATGAAGTGACTCAAAGCAATGATCTATAGTTTGCTAACAAATAGATAAAGAGTAAACAATGAATCATATAAGCAAAAACTTTTCATGAATAGTACTTTCAAGACAAGCATCAAAAAGTTTTGCATAAGAGGTAACTCATAAAGCAATAGATTCAAAGTAAAAGGCATTGAAGCAACACAAAGGATGATTAAGTTTCAGCATTTGCTTTCAACTTGTAACATGTATATCTCATGGATAGTTGTCAACATAAAGCAATATAACAAGTGCAATAAGTAAATATGTAAGAATCAATGCACACAAAGTTGACACAAGTGTTTGCTTCTAAGATAGAAAGGAGTAGGTAAACTGACTCAACATAAAGTAAAAGATAGGCCCTTCGCAGAGGGAAGCAGGGATTAAATCATGTGCTAGAGCTTTTTAAGTTTTCGAAAGCATATAGAGAGCACAAAATAAGTATTTGAGAGGTGTTTGTTGTTGTCAACGAATGGTAGTGGGCACTCTAACCCCCTTGTCAACCAGACTTTCAAAGAGCGGCTCCCATGAAGGACGTTATCTCTACCAGCAAGGTAGATCATCCCTCTTCTCTTTTGTTTACACATGTATTTTAGTTTCTTTATAGATGACACTCCTCCCAACCTTTTGCTTACACAAGCCATGGCTAACCGAATCCTCGGGTGCCTTCCAACATTCACATACCATGGAGGAGTGTCTATTGCAAAATTAAGTTGCTTACTGATAAATCAGGGCAAAACATGTGAAGAGAATTATTAATGAAAGTTGTAATTAATTGGGGCTGGGCACCCCGTTGCCAGCTCTTTTTGCAAATTATTGGATAAGCGGATGTATATGCCACTAGTCCAGGTGAAAGTCTGTCAGAAGTAAATGACAAGATTGAAAGATAAAACACCACATACTTCCTCATGAGCTATAAAACATTGACACAAATAAGGAGTAATAAAGTTTTGAATAGTTTAAAGGTAGCACATGAAATATTTACTTGGAATGGCAGGAAATACCACATAGTAGGTAGGTATGGTGGACACAAATGGCATGGGTTTTGGCTCAAGTTTTGGATGCACGAGAAGCATTCCCTCTCAGTACAGAGTTTAGGCTAGCAAGGTTGTTTGAAGCAAACACAAGTATAAACCGGTACAGCAAGAATCACATAAAAACATATTGCAAGTATTATAAGACTCTACACTGTCTTCCTTGTTGCTCAAACATTTTACCAGAAAATATCTAGACCTTAGAGAGAACAAATATGCATCCCAAGTCTCAACAAGCTCTACGGTAGTTCTCCACTACTAGGCTTTAACTACATGATGCAAGAGCTTAAACATGATCTACTTGAGAGCTCAAAACAATTGCAAAGCATCAAATCAAAACAAGACAATGATCTACAAGAATGCATATGTCTTTTCCAATACCAACTACTACATGTAGCATTTTCTTTCTTCCAAACAAACACCAATAAATTTAAACATAAACTCTCCAAATGATAATATAATGCAGCAAGAGAGTATTTATAAACAAGTGCTAACAGCTCGAAGAGATGCATGAAAAACAGGAGCTAAAAGCACTGCAGTAGCTAGTTAAGAATACTCAACAAATATAAGTGAAGAACATGAGTATTCACATGAAAAAGCGGAGCGTGTCTCTCTCCCACACAAGGATTGCTAGGATCCGAATTTATTCAAACAAAAACAAAAATAAAAACACACAGACGCTCCAAGTAAAGCGCATAAGATGTGAAAGAATTAAAATATAGTTTCACTAGAGATGACCTGATAAGTTTGTTGATGAAGAAGGGGATGCCTTGGGCATCCCCAAGCTTAGACGCTTGAGTCTCTCTGAATATGGTTGGGATGAACCACGGGGGCATCCCCAAGCTTAGGCTTTTCACTCTTCTTGATCACATAATATCACCCTTCTCGCTTGATCCTTGAAAACTTCCTTCACACCAAACTCAAGACAGTTCTCATTAGAGGGTTAGTGCATAATCAAAAATTCTCATATTCTGTAATGATACAATCAATCCCAAAGCTTCTGGACATTAGCTACAGCCACCAATGCTTTGTGGAGCAAAGAAATCCACACAAACACAGTAAAAGAGCGAATGCAAAACAAAAGGCAGAATCTGTCAAAAACAGAACAGTCTGGAATGACGAATTTTTTCGAGGCACTTAAGTTGCTCAGATGGATCTGGCCTAAAATAATGAAAGTTGCGTACATATCTCAGGAATATGCGTGATTTTTCTCAGAATTTTTTGAATTTTCTACAGGGAGATAAGCTCAAATCCGTGACAGCTAAAAATCTGTCACTGCGCAGAAATCCAAATCTTGCATCAACTTTCAATATAGAACTTTACTTGGCACAACATTGCGATAAAATAAAGATACAAAGGAGTTGCTACAGAAGTAACAAAACTCCTTGACTCAAAGAAAACAAAAATAACAGCAAATAAAAACGATGGGTTGTCTCCCATAAGCGCTTTTCTTTAACGCCTTTCAGCTAGGCGCAGAAAGTGAAAATCAAGTGTTATCAAGTGGAGGAGCATTGACATCAATACCAAGGGCCATCGCCTACCTCTCTTACCCTTAGACTTACTCTTTGGTTTGGGGAATACATGGCCGCACCTTGGTGTGGAGGTAAGATTCAGAGTGCCTTTTCCCACATCTATGGTTGCTCCCATTAATTTGAGCAGAGATCTTCCAAGTGTAATTTGTCCTGTCCCTGCACATTCAATAACAAGATAATCAGTGGACACCGTTCTCCCAAGAAAGGTTGTAAACACACCCTCAGCTATCCCCTCGGGAAATATAACAGAGTTATCAGTAAGAGTTATTCCTTCTCCTCCTTCAGCAAGTCCCCAAAGATTCAAAGTTTCATAAATGCTTTTAGGCATAAGGCAAAACTCAGACATAATATCACAACGAGCATAAAAGGTTTCACCACAAATAGCAACCTTTACCGTAGGGACCCACATCGAAGGTTCAAAATTTGTTGGAACATAGTCAAAATATTCCCGAATTTGATTATAGCCATCCTTTAAACAAGATATATGTGTCTCAAGAGTGTTTAATCTAGCATGGATGCTAACAAGGGCCGAATCAAATTTATTAGTTGAGCTAGAAGTTGCAATCAACTTTTTTATGGCATTAAAAGCTTGTCCCCATCACAGTGAAGGAAATCTCCTCCCACAATAGCATCTAAAGCATATCTATAACAAAGGGCTAGACCAAAGTAGAAGCTAGTGAGAAGCAAACTTAAAGTCATTTTAGGATCAGTTTTACCAAAGGAATCATTAATTCTAGACCAAGCTTCTTTAAAATTCTCCTCACTCCCTTGTTTAAAAGTGAAGATCAATTCCTCAGGTGACATAGCAACAGGCATGGAACAAGACATGATGGTGACAAGAACAAAACAAAACTGAAATAAACAAGTAACTAATTTTTTTGTGTTTTTGATAAAGAAAGCAAACAAACTAAATAAAAATAAACTAAGCAAGACAAATAACAAAGTAAAGAGATTGGGTGTGAGAGACTCCCCTTGCAGAAGCAATTCGTTTTCCCCGGCAACGGCGCCAGAAAACGTGTTGGTGGCTCTAGGTAATAGTGCCAGAAACAATGCTTGTACGTCACACGTCAGTTGGGAACCCCAAGAGGAAGGTATGATGAGTGCAGCAGTAAGTTTTCCCTCAGTATGAAACCAAGGTTTAATCGACCAGTAGGAAAACGAGGTTTGCTTCGAAGGTGTTGGTGAAGGAGTGTAGTGCGGCGCAACACCAGGGATTCCGGTGCCAACGTGGAACCTGCACAACACAACCAAATTACTTTGCCCCAACTTAACAGTGAGGTTGTCAATCTCACCGGCTTGCTGAAAACAAAGGGTTAAACGTATCGAATGGAAAATGATGTTTGTTTGCATAAAACAGTAGAGAACAATGATTGCAGTAGATTGTATTTCAGATGTAAAAGAATGGACCGGGGTCCACAGTTCACTAGTGGTGTCTCTCCAATAAGATAACTAACATGCTGGGTAAACAAATTACAGCTGGGCAATTGACAATTGATAAGTGCATATAACATGCATGTGTGAGCTGTGGTGTCTACTATGAGATTCATTTGGGCATTACGACAAAGTACATAGACCGCTATCCAGCATGCATCTATGCCTAAATAGTCCACTTTCCGGTTAACATCCGTACCCCTTCCAGTATTAAGTTGCAAGCAACAGACAATTGCATTAAGTAATGTGCGTAATGTAAACAATACATTCATCCTTGAATAAAGCATTGCTGTTTTACCCCTAGTGGCAACAACACATCTACAACCTTAGAACTTGCTGTCACTATCCCAGGTTAAATAGAGGTTGAACCCAACTATCATGCATAAATACCCCCTCTTGGAGTTACAAGTATTCACGTGGCCAAGGCTTCAACAAGTAACGGAGAGCATGCAAGATCACAAATGACATAGACATGATAATATAATATTCAGCTCCACATAGGTATCAATATAAGTCAGATCCCAGCAAACACAACATGTAGCATTACAATAAGATGATCTTGATCATGATAGGCAGCTCACAAGATCTAAACATGATGGCACAAGTGGAGAAGACAACCATCTAGCTACTGCTATGGACCCATAGTCCAAGGATGAACTACTCACGCATCACTCCGGAGGCGGGCATGGCGATGTAGAGCCCTCCGGTGATGATTCCCCTCTCCGGCAGGGTGCCGGGAAGAGCTTCAGAAACCCCCGAGGGGCCCAAACCACAGGCTGGCGCGGTGGGGCCCTCTGCCGCGCCGCCAGGTGGTTTGGCCACCTCGTGGCTCCCCTTCGTCTCTCCTTCGGACTCCGTGTACGTGTTGGAAAAATAGGGACTTGGCCTTTTGTTTCGTGCAATTCCGAGAATATTTCCAGAAGTAACTTTCTGAAACCAAAAACAGCAGAAAACAGGGAACTGGCACTGTGGCATCTTGTTAATAGGTTAGTCCCAGAAAATGCATAAAAGTGATATGAAGTGTATATAAAACATGTAGCAAATGGTATAATATAAGCATGGAACAGCAGAAATTATGGATACGTTGGAGACGTATCACCCTATTTCGTGCGTTCCTCTCATCGAGCCCTTTGTTTTTCCAAGCCGCTCTTCTACTTGCATTAATCTGCTCCTTTTTCTCAGTCGTCAGCGCTTTGTTCTGTCGGGCTACACTCTTCTACGAGCATTAATCTCATCTTTTGCTCGGTCGTCAAGCTATTTCGTCGAGCTCTATCTCGTTCACGTCTTGCTCGATTTCTATCTTATGAAATGTTCGCAAACGGTTGCCTTTGCTCTGCCATCATCGTAGTTGAACTTCCTCTGATATCATTGACATGTTTACTACCTGAATGGTATACCACATTCAGAAAAGTAATTAGACGTAAAACAAGGTGGGTGACATGATATTGTTCTTCCGGACAAAATGCGTACCATTTGAACCTTCGCCTCGGAATATCATGGCGCTGGTATGGCTACTTTGAAATTGAGGTGTGCATGGAGTGTGCGATTCAATATGGCCATCCTCTTCATCGGACGATGAAATAGCTGGAGTGTTCAAAGGCTCGTGTATGGTAAACCCAGTAGGAGGACGTGGAACATAATTGGCGCGACATCGCTTGGGAGCACCATGTTCATTCACCACTGGTCGAGCAATAGTAAAACATGACCCACATTAATAGTCGATATTAGGATGTTACACGACAGAGTTCTTAATATTAGAGGGTTAGCAAAATGAACCTTCTTTTCCTTTTCGCGATGGTTGGTTTGGAGGTGACATATTTGTGATTCTTTTGTAATTTGGTGGTTCAAGGCTTAGATGTCCCTGGTTGGCTTCTTTATTCTTCTTTTCGTTTCCAACCCTCTTTTAAGTAAAGATGCTTGATTGTGCTGCTGTAAGGCATGACTATCCACGAGCTATTAGCTAACCAAAACACAAAATGAAGTATAATTATTTGCGCTAAAATTGTGAGCATTGTTCAACTACCCAACGGACAATACATGTTAAATTGGCAGACAAGGTCAACAAGAGTCTACCGATTCAAGCACTCATACTTTGTGTATACAACAGGCCACTAATGGACAATACATGCCGTGATGCAAAACTTTCTGACATAGTCCCACAATATCTGAAACATCCATACTGATGTCTGACGGTACATGCAAGGCTTCACACAATAGGTTCTTTTAAACAACATTGTACAACCGAAATACCAAAATAGTATGACGATTCAATTTCCTCACCAGATTACAGAACACACAGAGATCATATGAATACCATACAACTATTCTCTCTTTTACAACAAGGAAAAGTTAATCCAACAATGTGTATGATAGACGTCTCCTACATCTACTTCATGCATCGAGAATCCCTTTTAGCCAACACGGCCGCCAGAAAAGCCCACCTCCTCTCGAGAAACCTTTGAACAAACCTCATGTCAATCGCTCCACTAATTATTTTTTGGCGGATATCTTCATTTAACATTTCAATTTAATTTGTGTATAGAAATGATTAGTTCTGTTGCTAAATTTGTAATTTGGTGTCGTGTTAAAATAACTCACCCTAGAGAGGAAGTGATGCACAATGAGTTGGGTTGAATGCAAATTTTGTATGCTCTGAGGTATTCAGATCATCTAGCGTTAATGTGAAAAATATAATCATCTCAGTGTTTGAATAAATAATTTAAAATATAAAATATATGGATATGCAAAAAGATCAATTACCAAATTTAATATCTTTCTTCAACATAGTTGCAATAACAATAGGGTTGCCATCTTCAGCCGTTGACCACATGTATGAGTTCTGAATCAATTGAGAACCCCAAATGCCAACGGGAATAAGATTGTGCCTACGGTTTGAAGTATTTGAAATTATTGTTTAAAAAAATCTTTTTACTAACATGTTTAAAGATAGTTGTGGTGTTTATTTACTAACTACACGTACCACGCATCCATGAAGATAGCCTCTCTATAATTGGACATCCCAATACGTTCACGTGCACAACAGTGAACGACTATGCCAACTATGTCTGTACAAAGTACCATTAGTCGACTTCAAATATCAATGTTGCATTGGTCCGAGTGAGTATTATAGGTGAAATACATACGATACATACCTACAGAGGTTTTATTTGGTCACTTGACAACGTCCCAAAATGGCATCAGATGCTTTGGGAGTACTGGGAACTCGAGCGGCATAGAAGGTTCAACAACTGTCCATCGACTAAAGGAGCATTCATATTCATGTCCAATCGCTCTAAAGTCCACATCTTCCATGTTACAACCAATTGTAACCCTGTGAATAACGTACTTGCAACCAGGTTGCAGTATGCGGTTGAATCGCTCTACTTCCACGTGTCCCCAAACATTAGCTTCGATTTTTGCCCCCTTGGATGTGTTTGAGAAGAAAATTGTAAGGTTGTGATAAATATCCGTACATTTTAGCAATTTATCAAAAAGTTTTGGTACTTACATTCTTATCCATTAGAATAAAGGAAATGTATTTAACCATATCTATTAGGACGAAATTTTACTTCGACCCTGATGTGAATGCTCCACTTTGCGTAGAGAAGGGTATCTCGGAACTCAATTTCATCAAAATCCTTAAACCTAGGGGTCGGCGGGGTTTCAGTGATGGTTGCATATGTCCGCTTACTTGTAAGGCTAATGGGTTCCATCTACACAAGAAAGGCACTAAAGGTTTAATGGTAGAACTGTTAGGGAAAGCCTTCCCGTCCCAAGATATGCTTGAAAATTATACAATAGCGTAGCATACCATATGTGTACCACAACCAAAGAAATTCATGTATTAGCACAACGCATATACTGGAGCAAGAAAAGCAAGCAACATGTGAAGTCTACATAAGGACTAAGGTCTAGCCTTTGACATGGTACACTATCAGCACATATACTCTTAATACATTATCAGGAAGTTTCAGTCCAGATACGGACATGCATTGAACGACCAAAACAGTGCATCACAGAAACACAAACTGAAGACAAAAATCCCAGAAATATGTACCTTGAATAGGCAATAATATAATTAGGAATTGGGTATAATTTTCTTGATGCTTGTTGTGACTCTTCCTCCTTACAGTCTTCTGTTGGAAATCTAAAAATGTGGCACAAGTGACAATATGTGAAGCAATGACATAATCAAAAGACTGTTGGCTAAAATTCTTTTACGGAAAAGAGATGGTTAAATAGACAGAAAAAGCTTGGTTTAAGATCCTTAGGACTGAGCTACGTTTCCATGCATCATAGTGTGAGGTAACAAAAAAGGGTGCATGTCAAATTATCTTCTGCAAACCAATGAGACTATGAAAGTGCAAACGGTTCTTAGCTTTAAGTATGTCATAGCTAGATTGGTAGATAAAATACTTAACCACTCAAAAATTAGCACTTTCTTTAGTTCTGTCCAAAACAGGACAGACCACTTAATTTGTTCACACGAATACCACTTAATTTGTTCACACGAATAAAAATTGTACACAAAATCTAGCAAGGAAAATGCGTTTTAACATCAGCAAAACATTATCCACAGCTTCCATGTTGAATTAATATTTAAATTCCAATTCCAAAAGGGTATACAGGGGCACACGAAGTTAGTACACACAGAAATATGAATTTCTGGACAGTAAAAGTAAAGTGACTGCTGCTTCCAAGGAGCCCAAACAAATTGTGCAACCAAGAACTTGGTGTAAGTGCGTACTACAAATTCTATTTATGAGGCCGTGCCAAAAATATGTCATTACGAACCCAGATTATACTGGAAACTTGCTGTCCAAAACCGCGAACTGTAGCAGTTCTTTTAACTGAACCCGCTAAACACTTTCAGAGTAGCACGGCCTGTGCCAGATGAAATGCTAGTGAGGACTAAGCTAAATTCCTATTTGCTTAACATTCCTAGTAGATCCATATGTGATGAAGCAAAAACACAGAAGAGTACATGTAAAAAAATCAGAACTATGAGTTAGGCAAGCCGTATAGCCAAAAAGCACCATTAATATGAAGGACATGCAGTATGATGGAAAGGATCTTTGAATGCCTGATGAGAGACACCACACAGGTTTCAGAAGGCCTTCACTACAATTGTTTTGGAGTTGAGCCAGGTAACGTGTATTTGATCAGACACAAAAAAAAATCCAATTCAGAAAAATAAAGATGCACTGCTCTTTAGTAGTCAATTGATCACAATTTAAAAACTGAGCTTCCCAGTTCTCTTGAATTAAGGAAATCTGATGTGAATTAAGGAAATACATAGAATACATAGAAGCTTCAGGTTCTTTCAATGCCTGATGAGAAACACCACCCAGTTCTGATGTCAAATTGTCAATTGATCACAATTTGAAAACTCAGTCGGTAATACATAGAAGCTTCAGGTTCTTACGGTGCCAGGCCACATACTCATGTGAATTAAGGAAATCTGATGCCTTAAATTGCTGCAGGTACTCTAGGGGCAAATCATTGATTATGCACTAATGCACGTCTATCAAGCCGTTTTTAAGGGGGAAATGCATATTTATCGTTAAGTTCCAACTCTTTCTGTACATGGAAGAAATTTCTAAAGTGCTACACGAACAAGTTCAGATTCTGATTGTGACTATAAAGGGGAAAATCACATATTCTCTAATTCAACAGCATTCCATTGAGCATTTTATCTTACACCGAAGACAAATAGAACTTTTTTTTGAAACGAAGGCAAAAGCTTTGCCTTATTCATTAATTAAAAAGAAGGTGCCAGGTTTATTAACGGAAGAAACCGGGCGAAAACCATACAACACACCAACAACACAGGAAGGAGCCCACACAACCACAGAGAGTAACATCTAAGACTATCAACACCCAAAGCAACAACCTCCCTCAACCTATAACAACCGTGGACAGACGACAACTCTAATACCACGCATCTGTCAAAGGTCTCTTTGCTATCCCCTCTTTCTTCTCTTACTCTTGATGCTAACCGTCTTGAGAGATTTCTCCACCTTCCTGATTAGTTCCTTTGAAGCATTCCCTGCCAAGACGCAAGCAATAGCCTTGCCAAATCCAGGACTAGTCGCCTTTAAACCGGCGAGCAAGCCGCAAACCTCTTTAGCAAAAAGGGCCTCCGAGTTAGGAACCAACACGCCTCCACTACCCACAGAGGGCGTCGAGACCACCGCCAAATCCTCAACCGAGCTCAACTCCGTCGAAAGCATAAGAGATGAATCCCCACACGACTCCTGAAGCTCTGGAGCCAAGATCTCACCACTGTCCTCGCTCAGAGGGGCGGACGTAGCAACAAGCTGCGGCGACGGGCAAGGACTGCCACGAGGAGAGAAACAACCATAGAGAAGTGCTTCCTCAACCACAGACGATTTCTGCTCAGCCAAGTCAAGCGGAATAGTCTCCTCCTGGGTGAGACCTAGGCCATTAGAATCACATGCCTCCGTGGGCTTCAAAGGACCATCAACGTCTGCCAACAACAACTTAAGAGTTGCCACCTCTTCACGAAGAGGGCGAGACACCTCCTCAATGCGTTCAGTGACCAGCTGACAGAGCTCCAAACGCAACAAGGCAAACTGGGACTGAAAGGCAGAGTCACTGAACTCCTCGCAACACCTAGGAGAGGGCCTTGGCTGCACCGCAGGACACAAGGAAGAGTGGCACACAAACTGAGGCGACGAGGGACGACGAGGCTGAGCGGACGGCAAATGACTCTGCTGACAAGGAGCACAAGCGTCCGGAGAACGAGCCCGAGCATCCGGAGAGCAAGAGCGAGCAGCGGGAGAGCGCACACGGCAGAAATGCTCTCGATGACCAGGACGACGACATCGGATGCATCTGAAGGGCCCTCGACATGTGCTGACCTGGTGGCCACGCCCGAGGCACCGAAAACACCTCCCTCACGCCCAACGCTTGAAGGCGAGACCACGGCCGAGACCTTCTTCCTAATGTGGAGACGATGGCGCATGGTCGGGACGGTCGCCCCGACCAACCTGCACCCAACCTTCATCATCACCTAGAGTAGCAGCAGCAGAGAGGCCAGCACAGGGCTCTGCGGGGGCCTCCTCAACATGGCGCACATGGCTGCCGAGACCCGAGCCGGAAACAACACCTTTGTCGTCGTCGTCCTCCTCGACGGACCTCACCTCCATAGACCATAGAGACCGGGCCCGAGTCAGCCGGTGGCAGCGACAAGGACCCAAGGCCCGCTACCACGACGGCAGGGTCGGACCCAAGCTCGGTGTGGAGGGTGCGGGCGAGGCAGTCCGGCACCTTGAAGTCATGCTGTAGGGGAGCCGGAGCAGCCGCCGGCACGGACCTAGGGCGGCGGCGAGCGCAGTCCAAGCGGCCCCCATTGGTCGGGTCGGCCTTGCGGAAGGCTAGGACAGCCGCGGTGGTGGCGGCGGCGGCGGCCGGTGGAGTTGGAGCAGCTGGCACGGGGGCTGCTTCCGGCGCACAGACCTCCATGTCCAGCGGCGGACGCTCTGGTGCAAAAGGACGGCCGTAGGAGCCGGCCCGAGCTGCTGGATGCAGTGGAGAGATGAAGATCAGCAGCACAGGCTCCGTCCACGAAAGCTTCGAACTCCAGAAGGGAAACGAGTGAGCGCGCGGAGTAGAGCCTGGATCTGGTCACGGCGAATGCGGCGGTGGTCGGAGCAGCGAGATCGAGGCGGCGGCCGCCGCGGGCTAACCAGCGCGGTCGCGAGAGCACCCTTACCCATTCTGTCCCCGAAGGCCGTCATAAGACAAATAGAACTTCAGTAACACAAAAATTCAAGTAAACGCCTTGGGAGTATTTGTTGCACAACAGTTCAAGACTACGTAGAATATGCCTTGGGAGCTTTCTAGATTATGTGATTTTTCTTGCAAAAGAGCAGCTGGGTGCGAATCACCTATAGTATTACTAGCAAAGTGCCCGTGCGTTGCAACGGGAGAAAAGATTTAACCGATATTCAAATTCATGCAAATTTTTGTCTCGGTCGCATTTCACTACGGAACAAATTGATATATTCTTGTGCCTTGCTATAGGTTAATTATCGTATTTTAATTTATGAAAAGTGCATGCAAAATTATGATTTACGTAACTATACTATCTTGCTGAGCCAGATTTGTTGCATACCGTCCAGATTCATTCATGCTCCACTTATCGGAACCATTCAAAGTGAAGTCAGTCTTGAGTTACCTGGGTACACTGTCATTTACTCATTTTTTGTTTCTGCAGTAGTATCAGATATAATCTATTTACTATCTCCAGTTCTAGGGTCCCGTGATAATACTAATTAATGAAAATGGCATGTTTTTTGCCGCTTTTCAGAAAAAGCTTTCTGTGAATAGCGCAGGGTACTGTTCCTCTTGGTCTAGTCGCTGCTGAACTTGCATGAATTGTTGTCTTTTTTACTTCTTCAGCATGGAACGAAAGAAGAATTCAAGCTTGAACTATTGCATCAGGCCGGAGGAATAATCAAGCTGTGTTGGACGAAAGTCAAATGCAGCGTACGCGGGCACCACATCCTCTTCGCCCTCCTCCGGTGCCGCCATGGCTGACCATGCGAGCACCCCAGCCTCCCCCTTCCGATTCCCACACCAGAAGTCCCCAGCAGTCACACCCGGAAGCTTCCCCGCACATCCAGTCGTCATCTGTAGCATCGTAAGCAGCAGCCCGGTGAGGTCCATTGTGACGGCCCCATGGCTCCCCGGCTAGAAGGACCACCACTCCAAGCACGTCGAGGTGCGTAGGCCTCAGCCCGGCCATCGCTAGGCCGGACGCGCGCGCAGAAGAATAGCGCCTGGCCATGCCGACCGTTGGCCGCCGTGGAATCAGGTCACCTCCACGGCTCCACCGCTTGGCTTGGTTGGATTGGATGAGGGGAGCCTACCGGAGGCCCCGCTTGCCTGCTGGGGGCTCTCCCCTTCCTCCACCATGGCGAGCAGGCCGTCCGGCTCCACGGCGCTGGACGGGAGCGAACTCTGTTTTGGATTGTGGGATTGACTCGGGAGGAAAGAGGTATAGACCGCGGGTTGAATTTCCGATCCGTTAGGGGGCTTTGTGTAAAATAGCCACGACGTACCATGACCACAGCGAAGTGCCCGTGCGTTGCAACGGGTAAAAAATTAAACAATAGTTCAAATGAAAAATTAAAAATGATAGAATTGGTGAGAATCATTTTTTTCTTCTAATATCACCACGTTGATCTTCATTGGACTCATTTTTGCGATAATCCAACAGATATCCCCAACAGGTATTTAAGAACATCAAAGAATAATGTGCCCACATTATTTTGAATATTTTTTCTCACGGATCAGACATGATATTTTACCTCACGGAAGCGGGTTTTTCTTTGGCCAAAAGGTACTTCGAACTTGGAACGAGCATGAAGAGATTAAGGAGACTTCTTTCTCTTTCGAGTTTTTCTGGCGGACCCGCCGCGCCGTCGGGGAGGCCTGAGAGGCGGTGGTTTACCCTGTGCGGATGTCAGCGGTTCGAGTCCGCTTATCTCCAGCCCGGCTCGCTGTTGGGACTTAGGAGGGCTCCAAAGATGGGCTTCGCTGCCGGCTGAGGAGATGGAGAAACCACGTAATTAACCTAATGAACAATATCATAGTGAACCGTCTAATTTTGCCCATTGTTGGCTGCAGTATAATTTGAACTGCTTGGATCTTTTCCAAGTATGGAATCTAGATAAAATCATGAAAATAAAAAGTTTAGTCATAGCCTGAAACTTGGCACTCTCGGGCTTCTCCTCGTCTAAGCCAAAATTGATAACGGCCTCTTTGGAAATAAATAGTTGTCATCTTGCTGCAAAGAATTTCTGCAAGCGTTACAAAGCTAACTCAAGTTAATGATCTCCACACCCAAGTCATCGTCACCATATTTTGTCAACATGAAGTATTGGGACCCATGTCCCCTGTACGACTGTACGGTCATCTTCCTCCTAAGGCCTCGTTCAGTTGGATGGGAAACAAACCGCGAGAGGATAGGATCCACCTGGGATTGGGTGATCCCTACCCCGTCACCCAGGGATTAAATCCCAAAATCCCCTTTGACATCTCCCGTAAATTCCGTGTTCCGTTAATCCCGTCGATTCTCCCCCATCCTGCAAATTCTTGTCCCCGAACCTGGAGCGTCATAACCGACGAGATGTTCACCGGCGGCAGCGGCTCGATTTTCGTCTGCACCAGCGTGTGGATGCGGTCGGACGCCGCCGACCTCTCCGACGCCGGCGAGCCGTGCTCCATTAGCCGCGGCGAGCTCGAGCTCATGCCCGCTCATCGTCGCACCGCTGATAGTACAGCAGTACATGTACGCGACGTGAAAGCAGAGGATGAACTGAAGAAAGATGTGGAGCTCAACAGCAGCGACGCGGACGGCAATAACATTGGCCACCGAGACGGAAAGAAGGGCGGCAAAGTGGACGCCGGCGGCAAGATTGGCGAAGGTTCGTGCTTGCTGTGGTGCCTGGAGCTGGTGGTGTCCGGCTGCAGTATCGACGACGGTAAGTTCGTCTGGCACCAGACCCGGCGCTTGGTCGCGCCGCCGCCATGCCCCCCATCTCCGCCGCCGCCGCCGCAGACCTCGGAGCCATTGCCCATGAGTCTAGAGATGGAAGGAGGATCCGCTGCAGCGCCACCACTCCCGTCGGGCCGCCGGTTATTTAGCACCGATTTGGCCCCCGCTCAGTTCGCATCGCCTCTCTTCCGTTCTGTCTCGGATTAATTCCACGGATCGAGACGCGATTGTTATTTCCCCGTGAAAATAGATGGTCTGGGAGTCGCGAGCAGATGGGGATGGGCTGCCGCGCCAAGGAGCAGGGCGCGCCGGGATGAGCAGGGCCGCCGAAGAGACGAATCGATAAGAAGGGGAGAATCGTTATTTTCACTCGGCGGTGGCATTGCTGTAATTTCTCTCAAAACGCAGGGGCAGAACCAGAAATATGAAAACGTACCATCCGCTGAAGACATATTATATAGTAGAGACTACTGTAACACAATCAATTAACTCACTGTTTGGTTTACGCACAGATGACAAGATTATCAGGCTACCTTCACTGTATCTTAATATTAAAAGACCCGTGCTTGTTTTCAGTCATGAAACCCCTGAAATAGCAGATAGATTGCACTCGTCACTTCGAGGAAATACAAGGGATTTGGGAGTAGGGTAGGGTATGGGGTATACCTTCGAGTCGCGGGCAAGGAGAGGGAGGCGGCCGGCAGCGAACAAGATGGAGGCTCCGACGATCTGCTGATGCTTTTTCCGACCCTCTTCCCGGCGGAAGGAGGGCGTGTCCGGTCCCGGCAGCGGCAGCTGGTGCGATGCTACGATGTCCCCCTCCAGAACCACCACCTCCACCTGCATGATCGATCAATCAAAACAAAATAGAATGCAGCAACAACGTGGAGAAAAAGCCCAGGGTTGGAGCAGACTAACAATTCCGCGGCGGAAGGGGCGTGCCCGGTGCCGGCGAAGTCGGTGATGGTTCTGCAGTCTGAGAGGCTGTAACAGCCCACTTTTGGTAATGCAAATTATGGACCAAAATTTCACTTTTTGCATTCCATACATGCATCATTGCATCCATTCGAAATTGTTAAACAAAACAACAGTTGGTTTGGCATCATTGCAAAGTGACATGCCAAACCTGCTTCAACAAAACCTCCACACCATGATGGCACTCAAAGTTGCAAAACAGAATTTCTTGACACCTTAAAGTTGTCAAGGAAGTTCCCTGTGTTCCAAATACTATTTTTGCACTTGCTCTAAAAATTATCAAAGGGGCAACATTGTGTTTTTTCCACTTAGCAAATGCCCTATTTCACACCTATTTGGGCAAAGGTGGTTCAAAACATTTTATTATGCAGAACCAAATTTTGTGTAGCTCCTACTCAATATGGAGAGGCTCCCTAAATTTTCCCAGAATTTGCTAAAAATGTTTTGGGCCTAAGGAAATTCAGGGAAGTTGCTGTTCAATTTTTTTAAACAGGAAAAGGACCTCTTTGTAATAGTCAGGGGCCTGTCCGTGATGGAAGATAAACTGCCAAGGGCCTTTTTGTAAACTCTGCTTCCTCCCCACTGTAGCGACCGCGAGGTGCTCGACCGCACCGCGGGCTCGCCGTGCTCGCTCCGCGCCTGGCCCCGTGCCCCTCTCTGCCCGAGCAAGCCAAGAGCTCCACGAGGCCCACCTGCGCACCCCACCCCATCCCGATTTCTTCCTCTCCCCTAGCTTCCTCTTGCTCACTGACACGGCCATGGCAGAGCCCGCCATTGCCGCGTTCGTCGCCGTTGCCTGAGCTCATCCCGAGCGAATCGAGCAGCACCAGCATCTCTGTCGCCTCGCCTGCTTCCTCTACGCCAAAAGAATCGAGCGGGGAAGCGCTAAATCGCCGCCGCCGTCCCCGTTTCTCCGCGCGGCCGTCCGAGCTCCGCCGCCGCTCCGCCGGTCGATTGCGCCACCGTCCGTCCACCTCCGACCCCGCCGAGCCAGTCCACGAGTTCCTGGTGAGCTTGCCGAGCCGTAGCGCCTCCCTTTTCCCTTCCCCGTGCTCTGTAGTGGTCGCGCGCGTCGAAGCCAGCTCGCCGTACTGCCGTCGTCGTCTTCGCGTCGTCCTCGCCTTCGTGGACGCAGAGCACGGCCGGCCTCACAGCCAGCCCAGGCCGGCCAGAGGGCCGTTGGCTTCGGTTAGATGGCCGGCCCACCAGCCGGCCCGAACCGGTGGAGAGGCCGTTGGCCTCTGTTAGCAGGCCGGCCTGCCAGCCGGCCCAGGCCGGGTGGGAGGCTGACCGTTTCTTTTTTTTTGTGTTCTGTTTTTCCCTTTTTCCTCTCCCTTCGGCGCATGATTCCGGCTACTCCCTCGCGCTTTAGGGATGTCGAACACCGATGATTCAACTACTTCCTCCCTCTCTCTCGAATCCGAGGAAATAACTTTTAATAGTTGTTGAAAATAAACTAATCAAAAGTAAACAATTAAAAAGAGGAAATTCTAAAATTAATAACTTTTGATCGGAGCCTCCGAAAAGGGTGTTCCTTATACCAAAATGTCCAGAAAATTATGAGTCATCCAGAATCATCATCATCATGCATAATTGATCACAACTACTATAATGTACCTCTAGTAGCACTAGAATCACTAAGTTTTAATATGGGGTTATTCCAAATAATGCAAGTAATATAATGGGGACCCCATTTAACTTGTTGATCATGTTCAAAGCTTTTAGGGTGCATTTAAATTGTCATGTCATCATGTGTTTGCGCATTGCATTTGCTAAAGCATGTGTGGTGTTTGATTGCTCTTTCGTTGTCATGTTTCGATAGATCAAGCAGCCGGGGTCACTCCGCAATACCCGAAGATCCGTACTACCAGCCGTATCAACAAGGCAAGCGTAATCCCCCCTCTGAGCATATCTTATCCTATGTTTCCGCAAATATTTTCTCCACTATAATATTGCATGCGGTTCTAAATGTCAATTTTGCTGGTTTAGAGTATCCTATAGTTGCATTAAGTTCCGATGCCAATACCTGTTTTCCCTCCTATATCCATAGGTTTGTATTGTTGGCCGAGATACTTACTATGCTATGTTGTTGCTTAGCCATGCTTAGTTAATTGCATAGCTATATGGTGGATGGTTTATGTTGGAAACAGGTGATGAAATGAGATGATGGTGGAGATTGTGGTGACGGATAATAAAATGCTTAAAGGTGGGGATGAGAGGCCACTGTGGTTGTGGTGTTTTGTCTCGTTCTCGCCGCCTAGGTGCGAGTTCTATACCTCTTGAACCAAGACTGAGCGTGCAACCATGCGTGAGGCCTATGCATTTGCAGGAACCCTCATAGACTAAATAACTCGGGCGGGGCTAGCCAGGGTCCTCTAGTTCGGGCTTCCATTTGCGCGTGCGTGATGATGGTGGATGAACTGAGATGAGGATGGTGTGTTAGGAAAATGAGTGGCACGGGGCGGTGTGATGATCCGCTGCTCCGTCCTCACTGATGATCCTGGTTAGTCCTTAACGAGGGAGAAGTCGACACCGCTCCCACCCAGCCGGCTTTCCAAGGAAGAGAGCTAATGATCAGGTAATGGGCCGGACGGTACGCGTGGCAAACATTTGTACACCCCTGCAGGGTTAAATCTTTTCGAAAAGCCGTGTCCGCGGTTATGGACGAACTTGGGAAGTGAAGGTAAGATCATAGAATAACTTTAACGGAATGATTAAAAACTGGGTACTAGAGGTACCACTCACAAATGCAAGGTGAGCTTCCTCGAGGGTGATTCGGGGAGGTGCCTTTGATGAACAGGTACATGGTTGATGATGGTTGATGTTGAGAAAGGTGATGAAAGAAAGAGTTACTTCTTACCTCTTTTGAAAATACTCTGAATAGTCGATGCCATTGAGTTATGTTTTCATAAATAAAATCAGCTTTATGCAAAAAGCCATAAAACTTGAAAGCCTCATCGAGCTAAGCTCTATATATAATCTTGCGAGTTCGTCGAACTCAACGTCGTTTGTTTTGTTTCAGAGGAGGACTTCACCGACCTCGAAGGTGGGTTCTTTGTGGACGTCGACGAGTAGTCTGGGGTTCCCAGGTGGCAGCTTGGGACATCCCGGAACAGCTGGCGCTGTGATGTTTATCTGTAGGCCTCTTAGGCCATATTTGGATCTTGTTGTTTAGAACAACCTAATTCGCTTCCGCTTGATGTAATGTTGGGTCTGTGACCTCTGGTTGTCATTTGCTATCTTTCTCTATTATAAGAGTTGAACTATATGATTTGTGTCGTAGAGTCTGTGATGTGCCAGTTGTTCCACAAGTCTTGATCTCTCTATTATACATTGAGGGTTGTGCCTGTGTTAAGGCATCAATCGGGGTGTTGCGTTGCCGATGATCCATTCCGAGCAACGCCTGCCAAAGGTTTTGGCCGGGGATTGGTAAACCCGTAACCTCCGGTTGTATCGCTTAACCGGTGACACACAGCATCACTGTATAGCAGTCGGGTCGGGGCGCCACAAGTTGGTATCAGAGCAGTACTGCCTGTAGGAAACCCTTCTACTGGTCGATGTTGAGTCTAGTGTTTGTGAAAATATTTTTAACCTAAAAATGAGTTGTGAAAACCATCTTAGGATTCTTTTTACTCCTTATCTGGTTACCCTCTAATCTCGGAGCAATCTTACCTCGATTTGAGTTTAAAGGTTTTACTCTCGTCTGTTACTTCAAAATGATTAGAAACGGGGTGGGTTCGACCTTTAGTGTTATGTGTCCAGTTGCTCCCGCTGCGTTGCAATCCCAAATCAACTCAGATGTTTCTACCGAATCAAATCTTTGATCCTTTCTTTGGGTTTTAACCCAGGACTTGAACATAAGGTCCCGGATTGTGCCAACTAGAGTGTGTTAAGTTGTGATTTCTTAACTCTCACTAGTAGCACATGATGCTGATCTTTGACCCAAGTTCTATCTTGTTGTTCCTTCTCGCAAAGTATTATCGTCCCTAGTCTGTGTACTTGTGTAGACGCTAATGCTATTGTTCGACCATTCGGAGAAAGATACTAACGTGTCATTGTCAAATCTCCAGAATGGCTCGAGGAGGTCGTGGAGGCCGTGGTGGTCGCGGTAACCACAATGATGATGAGGATGATCTGCCGCCACCACCCTCGATGGCTGAGGTCTTGATGGCCATTGAGGAGAACCGTGGGCGCAATGAGCGCTTGCTTGAGCAGTTGGTGCAGCAGAATGCACGGAGGAACGAGTGCAACACTCTCACTGAGTTCCTGCGTTCCAGCCACCCACTTTTGCTGATGCTAAGGAGCCACTGGAAGCTGATGATTGGCTTCGTGCTTTGGAGCGCAAGTTCTCCGCGCTCATGTCCCAGTGGCTGAGCAAGTCAACTTTGCCACCTATCTCTTGGTTGGTGCTGCTGGCTGTTGGTGGGAAAGCCATGTGGCTTGTTTCCAGCCAACCATGTCTTCACCTGGGCTGATTTCGCACTGCCTTCCGTGCGGAGTACATTCCCAGCCGATCATGGACTTGAAGAGGAGGGAGTTCCTGGATTTGCAACAGGGACGGATGGACCTCCGCACTTATGGTCGTGAGTTCAACCATCTCTCTCGTTACGCCCCAAGGGACGTGACCAATGATGCTGACAAGCAAGAGCTGTTCCGCAAGGGTCTATCGCCGCAGCTCCGCTATGAGTTGTTGCCCTTCAGGTTCCAGACCTATCAGGAGCTGTTCAACCAGGCTTTCACTCTGAGCAAGGAAGAAAGGAACTTGAAGCTTCCAAGAGGCCCGCACATGGGGACCACCAGAGTTCCTCGGGTTCTGAGAGCAAGAAGCGCAGGGTGTTTGTCCCTACAGCGCCGTACCTCGTGCCCTTCATGCCGAGCAGCAGGATATAGGCCACCTCCTCCGCGCCCCACTACTTCGACACTTGGGGTAGGCGGAAGTGGGTACCGTCCTATGCTACCTGCTCCACCTGGAGTCACTTGCTACACCTGTGGCCAGGCTGGTCACTACTCCAGGGAGTGCCCCCAGAAGGCACCTCTCGCGATAACTCCTGCACGAGCCCCTGCCACTCCAGCTGGCAAGGCTGGACCTATGTGCGTGGTCGCCTGAACCACGTCTCTGCTGAAGAAGCTGAAGGACCCCGGCGTTCTTATGGGTGAGTTACGAATCAAGGCAATCAGCTACAGTTTTGTTTGACTCTGGAGCATCGCATTCATTCATATCCATAGCGTTTGCAAAAGACCACAAAATACCGTTCGAGAAAATGAGACGACCTTTGGGATCTCCACTCCTGGCTCCAAATGGCAAACCGATGGGGTTACTCCTGAGGTCCAGATTACTATGGTTCCTTCTCTTTTCCTTATGTTGGTAGCTCTGAGGTCCAAGGCATTGATGTCATACTGGGCATGAACTGGCTAGCCAAATACCAGGCTAATCTCGACTGTGCTGCCAAGACCGTCACCGTGACCAATTCCTTGGTGACAGTGTGAAGTATTGGTCTGCACTGCAAGACCTCCATCCTCATCATACCCAACTCACCTGAGATCCTCTTTGCTTTATGGAAGGCGAATCCCCTCCTGAAATCCAGGACATACACGTGGTGTGTGACTTCCCGGATGTGTTCCCGGAAGAATTGCCTGGCATGCCTCCTGACCGAAGTGTGGAGTTTGTCATAGATCTACTTCCCGGTACGCTCCAATTTCCAAGAAGCCCTACCGTATGCCGGTGGAAGAGTTGGCTCTGTTGAAAGAGCAAATTGATCAGCTGTTAGCAAAGGAGTTCATCCAGCCTAGCAGTTCACCTTGGGGTTGTCCGGTACTCTTTGTCAAGAAGAGGGATTCTACCGTGCCTCGTCTAGTCTCTGACTATCGACCGTTGAATGCGGTGACAATCAAGAACAAGTATCCTATTCCTCGCATCAATGATCTGTTGGATCAGTTAGCTGGTGCAACGGTATTCTCCAAGATGGATCTGAGGTCAGGCTACCATCAGATAAAAATCAGAAAGGAGGATATTCCAAAGACGGCATTTGTTACTCGTTATGGCTCATATGAGTATACCGTCATGTCCTTTGGTCTCACAAATGCTCCAGCTACTTTCATGAGGCTCATGAACTCCATCTTCATGGATTATCTTGACAAGTTTGTCGTCATTTACATTGATGACATCCTCATCTATTCCAAAACCAATGAAGAGCATGAGGAACATCTTCGTTTGGTTCTGACACGACTTCGAGAACACCGCCTCTATGCCAAGTTCTCCAAGTGTGAGTTTTGGTTGGATAATCATCTTCCTTGGTCATGTGATATCCGCAATGGTGTGGCTGTCATTCCTGACAAGATTCAGTCCATTCTGGATTGGAAAACTCCAATGTCA
Organism: Poa pratensis; assembly: GCA_947311845.1. Lineage (NCBI taxonomy): Eukaryota > Viridiplantae > Streptophyta > Magnoliopsida > Poales > Poaceae > Poa > Poa pratensis. The sequence continues at coordinate 5,723,123 of CAMZMU010000093.1, read as the reverse complement.
GTCAAGGACATTCGTAGCTTTCTCGGATTGGCGGGTTATTACCGCCGATTCATCGAAGGTTTCTCCAAGATAGCCAAGGCCCTGACTGACCTTCTCAAGAAGGATAAAAAGTTTGTATGGTCGGCCGAAGCTGAAGAGAGCTTCAAACACTGAAAGCCAAGCTCACGTCCGCTCCTGTGCTTGTCCTGCCGGACACAAGCAAGGATTTCGTCGTCTTCTGTGACGCCTCTCTACAAGGCTTGGGCTGTGTGCTAATGCAAGATGGCCATGTGGTGGCATATGCTTCTCGCCAATTAAGCCGCATGAGCACAACTACCCAACTCATGATCTAGAACTTGCCGCGGTGGTCTATGCTTTGAAGCAATGGAGACCATACCTGTTTGGTAACCGTTGCGAGATCTTCTCGGATCACAAGAGTCTGAAGTACCTCTTCACCCAGCCGGATTTAAATCTCAGGCAAAGGCGTTGGTTGGAGTTAATCAGGACTATGATGTGAGTCTGAACTATCAACCCGGCAAAGCAAACGTCGTGGCTGACGCGCTAAGTCGGAAGTCCTATTGCAACAATCTGATGATTGAAGAGGCCCAACCTGCCCTCCATGAAGAGTTTCCCGTTTGAACTAGAAATTGTTCCTCCGGCTACCTTGCAAATCTGGAGATCAAATCTACTCTTGTAGACCAGATTAAGGATGCTCAAAGCGTGACAAGGGTATTCTAAAAATCAAGGAGAACATTGCTAGCGGGAAGGCCAAATGTTTTTCTGTCAATGAATGGAGTTGTTTATTTTGGTGACCGCTTGGTGGTGCCAAAGAAACGAAAATTGAGGGAGTTGATCCTCCAAGAAGCTCATGAATCTCCTCTCTCTATTCATCCCGGTAGTACCAAAATGTACCAAGACCTTCGCCACAATTCTGGTGGACTCGTATGAAACGAGAAATTGCCAAGTATGTTGCTGAATGCGACACCTGTCGACGGGTAAAGGCTGAACATCAAAGGCCTGCCGGCACTCTTCACCCTATTGCTATTCCCGAGTGGAAATGGGATGAAATTGGTATGGACTTCATTACTGGTCTCCGAAGTCTCCAAAGGGAATGATGCCATTGGGTCATCATTGATCGACTATCAAAAGTGGCTCACTTCCTCCCAGTTCGTGTTGACATTACAGCTGCCAAGTTGGCAGACCTGTATGCTTCTCGGATTGTTGTCCTTCACGGCATTCCCAAGAAGATAATTTCTGATCGTGGAAGCCTATTCACCTCCAAGTTTGGACTAGTTTCCAAACTGCTATGGGAACTCGTCTTAACTTCAGCACCGCTTTCCATCCCCAAACTGATGGTCAGACCGAAAGAGTGAACCAAGTTCTGGAAGACATGCTTCGGGCATGTGTAATCTCTTCGGCAAAGATTGGGAAAAGTATCTCCCTTTCGCGAATTCTCTACAACAATAGCTATCAAGCTAGTCTGGGCATGGCTCCATTTGAGGTTCTCTATGGAAGAAAATGCCGCACTCCTCTAAATTGGTCTGAACCGGAGAGAGAGCACTCTTTGGTCCAGATATCATCAATGAAGCTGAGGAGAAGGTTAGAATCATACGAGAAATCTGAAGATTGCTCAGTCTAGGCAGAAAAGCTACTATGACAAGCATCATCAGGAGGTTCACTATGAAATTGGTGATAAGTTTACTCCGTGTCTCTCCCTTCGTGGCGTTCGCCGCTTCGGAATCAAAGGGAAATTGGCACCTCGCTATGTTGGCCCTTTCACCATTCTGGCCAAGCGAGGGATCTTTCTTATAAGTTGGAGTTACCGGTCAAATTCCCAAATGTACATGATGTGTTTCATGTTTCCCAACTTCGCCGGTGCTTCAAAGATCCTATCCATGGAGTCAATCATGAAGAGCTAGATCTACAAGAAGACCTCACTTATCGTGAGCATCCTATCCGTGTCTTGGATGAAGCTGAAAGAAAGACCCGTAACAAGACTACCAAGTTCCTCAAGGTTCAATGGTCTCATCATTCCGAGGAAGAAGCAACTTGGGAACGAGAGTCTAGTCTACGTGAGGAGTATCCCGACTTCTTTTCGCAGTCTTAGAATCTCGGGACGAGATTCCTGTAAGGGGGGTAGAATTGTAACAGCCCACTTTTGGTAATGCAAATTATGGACCAAAATTTCACTTTTTGCATTCCATACATGCATCATTGCATCCATTCGAAATTGTTAAACAAAACAACAGTTGGTTTGGCATCATTGCAAAGTGACATGCCAAACCTGCTTCAACAAAACCTCCACACCATGATGGCACTCAAAGTTGCAAAACAGAATTTCTTGACACCTTAAAGTTGTCAAGGAAGTTCCCTGTGTTCCAAATACTATTTTTGCACTTGCTCTAAAAATTATCAAAGGGGCAACATTGTGTTTTTTCCACTTAGCAAATGCCCTATTTCACACCTATTTGGGCAAAGGTGGTTCAAAACATTTTATTATGCAGAACCAAATTTTGTGTAGCTCCTACTCAATATGGAGAGGCTCCCTAAATTTTCCCAGAATTTGCTAAAAATGTTTTGGGGCCTAAGGAAATTCAGGGAAGTTGCTGTTCAATTTTTTTAAACAGGAAAAGGACCTCTTTGTAATAGTCAGGGGCCTGTCCGTGATGGAAGATAAACTGCCAAGGGCCTTTTTGTAAACTCTGCTTCCTCCCCACTGTAGCGACCGCGAGGTGCTCGACCGCACCGCGGGCTCGCCGTGCTCGCTCCGCGCCTGGCCCCGTGCCCCTCTCTGCCCGAGCAAGCCAAGAGCTCCACGAGGCCCACCTGCGCACCCCACCCCATCCCCGATTTCTTCCTCTCCCCTAGCTTCCTCTTGCACACTGACACGGCCATGGCAGAGCCCGCCATTGCCGCGTTCGTCGCCGTTGCCTGAGCTCATCCCGAGCGAATCGAGCAGCACCAGCATCTCTGTCGCCTCGCCTGCTTCCTCTACGCCAAAAGAATCGAGCGGGGAAGCGCTAAATCGCCGCCACCGTCCCCGTTTCTCCGCGCGGCCGTCCGAGCTCCGCCGCCGCTCCGCCGGTCGATTGCGCCACCGTCCGTCCACCTCCGACCCCGCCGAGCCAGTCCACGAGTTCCTGGTGAGCTTGCCGAGCCATAGCGCCTCCCTTTTCCCTTCCCCGTGCTCTGTAGTGGTCGCGCGCGTCGAAGCCAGCTCGCCGTACTGCCGTCGTCGTCTTCGCGTCGTCCTCGCCTTCGTGGACGCAGAGCACGGCCGGCCTCACAGCCAGCCCAGGCCGGCCAGAGGGCCGTTGGCTTCGGTTAGGTGGCCGGCCCACCAGCCGGCCCGAACCGGTGGAGAGGCCGTTGGCCTCTGTTAGCAGGCCGGCCTGCCAGCCGGCCCAGGCCGGGTGGGAGGCTGACCGTTTCTTTTTTTGTGTGTTCTGTTTTTCCCTTTTTCCTCTCCCTTCGGCGCATGATTCCGGCTACTCCCTCGCGCTTTAGGGATGTCGAACACCGATGATTCAACTACTTCCTCCCTCTCTCTCGAATCCGAGGAAATAACTTTTAATAGTTGTTGAAAATAAACTAATCAAAAGTAAACAATTAAAAAGAGGAAATTCTAAAATTAATAACTTTTGATCGGAGCCTCCGAAAAGGGTGTTCCTTATAGCAAAATGTCCAGAAAATTATGAGTCATCCAGAATCATCATCATCATGCATAATTGATCACAACTACTATAATGTACCTCCAGTAGCACTAGAATCACTAAGTTTTAATATGGGGTTATTCCAAATAATGCAAGTAATATAATGGGGACCCCATTTAACTTGTTGATCATGTTCAAAGCTTTTAGGGTGCATTTAAATTGTCATGTCATCATGTGTTTGCGCATTGCATTTGCTAAAGCATGTGTGGTGTTTGATTGCTCTTTCGTTGTCATGTTTCGATAGATCAAGCAGCCGGGGTCACTCCGCAATACCCCGAAGATCCGTACTACCAGCCGTATCAACAAGGCAAGCGTAATCCCCCCTCTGAGCATATCTTATCCTATGTTTCCGCAAATATTTTCTCCACTATAATATTGCATGCGGTTCTAAATGTCAATTTTGCTGGTTTAGAGTATCCTATAGTTGCATTAAGTTCCGATGCCAATACCTGTTTTCCCTCCCAATATCCATAGGTTTGTATTGTTGGCCGAGATACTTACTATGCTATGTTGTTGCTTAGCCATGCTTAGTTAATTGCATAGCTATATGGTGGATGGTTTATGTTGGAAACAGGTGATGAAATGAGAATGATGGTGGAGAGATTGTGGTGACGGATAATAAAATGCTTAAAGGTGGGGATGAGAGGCCACTGTGGTTGTGGTGTTTTGTCTCGTTCTCGCCGCCTAGGAGCGAGTTCTATACCTCTTGAACCAAGACTGAGCGTGCAACCATGCGTGAGGCCTATGCATTTGCAGGAACCCTCATAGACTAAATAACTCGGGCGGGGCTAGCCAGGGTCCTCTAGTTCGGGCTTCCATTTGCGCGTGCGTGATGATGGTGGATTTGAACTGAGATGAGGATGGTTGTGTTAGGAAAATGAGTGGCCACGGGGCACGGTGTCGATGATCCGCTGCTCCGTCCTCACTGATGATCCTGGGTTAGTCCTTAACGAGGGAGAAGTCGACACCGCTCCCACCCAGCCGGCTTTCCAAGGAAGAGAGCTAATGATCAGGTAATGGGCCGGACGGTACGCGTGGCAAACATTTGTACACCCTGCAGGGTTAAATCTTTTCGAAAAGCCGTGTCCGCGGTTATGGACGAACTTGGGAAGTGAAGGTAAGATCATAGAATAACTTTAACGGAATGATTAAAAACTGGGTACTAGAGGTACCACTCACAAATGCAAGGTGAGCTTCCTCGAGGGTGATTCGGGGAGGTGCCTTTGATGAACAGGTACAATGGTTGAGGATGGTTGATGTTGAGAAAGGTGATTGAAAGAAAGAGTTACTCCTTACCTCTTTTGAAAATACTCTGAATAGTCGATGCCATTGAGTCTTGTTTTATTAAATAAAATCAGCTTTATGCAAAAGAGCAATAAAACCTTGAAAGCCTCATCGAGCTAATGCTCTATATATAATCTTGCGAGTTCGTCGAACTCAACGTCGTTTGTTTTGTTTCAGAGGAGGACTTCACCGACCTCGAAGGTGGGTTCTTTGTGGACGTCGACGAGTAGTCTGGGGTTCCCAGGTGGCAGCTTGGGACATCCCGGATCAGCTGGCGCTGTGATGTTTATCTGTAGGCCTCTTAGGCCATATTTTGGATCTTGTTGTTTGGAACAACCTAATTCGCTTCCGCTTGATGTAATGTTGGGTCTGTGACCTCTGAATGTCATTTGCTATCTTTCTCTATTATAAGAGTTGAACTATAATGTTTTGTGTCGTAGAGTCTGTGATGTGCCAGTTGTTCCACAAGTCTTGATCTCTCTCTATTATACATTGAGGGTTGTGCCTGTGTTAAGGCATCAATCGGGGTGTTGCGTTGCCGATGATCCATTCCGAGCAACGCCTGCCAAAGGTTTTGGCCGGGGATTGGTAAACCCGTAACCTCCGGTTGTATCGCTTAACCGGTGACACACAGCATCATTGTATAGCAGTCGGGTCGGGGCGCCACAGAGGCGGAGGCAGCTGGTCCGGTCGCCGGATTGGAGAGAGGCGACGGGAGGCGCGAGGAGAGGAAGTGAGCATCTTCGAGGGCTCGGGGAATTTTGTACTCGGCGAGGTTCAAACCACCACGAACGGCAGTCCCCACGTCCTGAGCTGACCGGCGGTTGCACACGCACGGAGTTGAATGGCGGTTGCACACGCACGGAGCTGCAGTAGTTGCCACGGAAGAAGACGCGGCGCTGGGATTGGAGAGGCAACGCCATGGATGGTTGAAGCGGCGCGGTGGTGGAGAAGCCGACCGCCGGAGCCTCAGTTGGCGGCGTGGTCGGGGATTGGATCGGCGGTGCGGCAGGAGACGGAAAGGCAAGGGGATCATAGTCTGAAGGCGTCTCCTTTGGTGGTTCCAGCATCTTTTTTTTTTGCATTAGTTGTTTTTTCCTGAGGGGCTGAGCGGAGGAGGTGCAGTTGGTTTTTTTTTTTTATTACGTTAGAGTTTTTTTTCCTTCGGGGCTGAGCGGAGGGGGCCTGCGGACGTACCAGCGAACACCAACTCAGCTTTAAAGAATAGTAGAGATTAGAGGCATAAGCTGCAAACTAATCATGGACCAGTACTAATCTAAATAAGGATAAATCACGGAAGAAACCTTTGCACGATCCTAGCTGTTGTTCGAATGGATGTTGCGGCTGTGGGTTGGAGGAAGCTTGATGCTCTCGTTGCACTTGAGGTTTGAACACGGGCTAGTTTATAGGTTCCTCTGAGGCAAATTTGCACGTCATCCTTACGAAAAATAAGATAAGCGCGCGAAATTACCAAGAGCAATCTTGGATGTTTCTCTTCCGATTCTGAAGTTGGCCGAACCACAGGGTTATCTCGCGTGTAAGGCCCAGATTAGCACAGGCTTATTCTTCTCAGCTAAGGCAACACATCGATGGGTGGCCATTTTGGTAATTCCATGTTTCGCACAATCAAAGAACGGATGACGTGATTGATTCCTCGAATGACTATCCGTACGTCCTGCGACGCATTCTGCGCAGTATCTTGACTTTCCCAGGTATTATCCTCTCTCTTTTCCAATCTCCTCGGAGAGGATGCGATTCCAGCGTCAGTACTTAGCTGGATTCCAGACTGTTTGGATCAGTATACTTATCCTAACATTGGATCTTCATATATATCCTGTTGGATTCCAGTCTTTTGATTGCTCCACTTGGCTTCAGTTCTGATCAGGACAACGGTCAAACCACGTTCAGAAATTGAGAATACTCATCCTGTGTGTGTGTCCCCGTATACGTCGCTTGGAGCACCCACAGGCCACAGTGTATGCCAAATATCGTTGCCAAATACCAAATTTGGCTTTGTGGAGTAGCTCCCTACGCTGTGAAGGATGCCAAAGCCAAATTAATTGGGAGCCGGCGCAGCTACATGAGCCGATGCCAAAACCGGTCCATCGAATATTAAACTGTTATCTGCTCCTCTCTCTCTCCAGTTTTTTCATGCACACCGGCGAAGCTCAGCCTTAGTTGTCGATTTTAAAATTTTAGCATGGGCCCACTTGACAAGATATTTGGCTATGGCTACATTGTGGACAACCAGAGAATTTGGCACCGTTGCCAATCGATGCCTACGTGGCCATTTTGGCTTTAGCCACACTGTTGATGGGCCGGCTTCCGTCCTGCCCACCAACAGATATATCACTATTTTGTATCTTTGTTTTTTATTTATAATCTCGAAAAGTGGATTTAATTAAAAAACATTTGTAACTAATTTAATAATTAAGATAACATACATATTTTAAACCATACATGTGTCATATATAACAAAAAAATCCAGTATAACGAAAATGTTCATGTTTTAGAAAAAGAGGTTCATGAAAAAATGTATGTTCAAAGGTAAAAACACCATTCACGGCTTAAAAAAAACTATGTTCATGAGCAAAAAATACTCCATATTCAGAAACAAATGTTTATGTGTTTGAAAAAATGTTCGGGGATTCAAAAAAAAGTTAACGAAATCAAAGAAAGTATTTATGTATTTCTAAAAAAATAGACAAAAAAGTAAACGGAAACAAAAGAGAAAACAGGAAAACAATAATAAACTACAATGAAAAGAGAACGTCAAAAAAAAGGAAAACCATTTTTTCTTTAAAATAATCGACGAGACTCACCCTGGACGAGCATAAAAAAAACTCTATATATTGGTTATGGACCGATGATGGCATTTACAGCATGGCATCGGCTTCACGCTCAGCTTTAGGCATCCTTCCCAAAGTTCAAGGCAAACAAATTTTGGTGTACCTATGACGAGCAAAAGTCCAAAATTTTTGCATGGCTTGTCCTCCACAAGCGCATCCATACGGCTGACCTTCTAGCGAGAAAGGGCTAGTCGCATGACCCCATATGCCGTATTCGCCGGAAACAACTCTTCATATGTGCAAGGATTGTCCGTTCCGCCTCTCCAATCCGTCGTCGGGGTAATGATCGCCGGTGCTACCACGGGCGCGACCGTGCCGCGCGCAGTCCCTCCAGATTGCACCGCGACACGCGTACCCGCAGCGGCAGCGCTGGTAGCGGCCGACCTCGCGCCCTGGCCGGTCCCTGGGCCGGAGTTCCCGCCGAAGAGCATCGGCGGCCTTGTCGCTGGGAGTTGTGCGGGAGCCTGCTGAGTCCCCGCCAGCCCGTTCGCCGGCGCACCACCAGAACCGCCAGGGTTAGGGGCGGACATTGTGGCCGGCGAGACGGCCACCTTGGCGTATGACCGCGAGGAGCAGGGAGTCTGGCAGGTCGTGATGCAGCCGCTCGGGATGCAGGGTGGTGTCGGAGCTGGCGGCAGGGTGCGGCGAGACGTGGAGGAGGTGATGCAGCGAGCGCTCGATGGAGACGATCCCGTGGCGACTTCTGTGTAAACCCTACGCGAGGGATCGTCCGGTTTCCTCCACAGCCCGACGAACAAACGGCCTAGATAGGCCCAAGGCGATGGATGGCCAGGATCAACCTGCATAGTGGGCCCAGATGGCAGAATTTTTTGAATTTCGGCCGTCTCCGTGTGATCCGCGATTCCAGGATCGGAGATGTTCTCCGGCGAGCTGCCACCACCACCTGCTCCTCCCACCGACGTGGGCGGCATGAACATACCCAGCACGACGGGCGGCGAGGTCCGTGGTGGAGGAAGGGGACCCCGCCAGCCAACCCTAACCGGCTTGGACACCGATGCACAGGTCGCCGGCGGCGAAGAACGCTCGCGCCCCGATCCGGCCGGCGCCGTGCCCTGCGACGTAGGCGAGCTCAAAGGCATTCCCAGCATGGGCAATGGTGGAGGATTGGCCGGTGTCGACGGCGAAGAAGACCGTCTCTCCCAGACCCGGGATGCCAGAGTTGGGAAGCCGATCTCGTTCCAGAATTCTTGCTGGAGTTCTTCATCATTTCGCTGGCCCTTCCTCGCCACTGTCTTCCATCCCTCCTCCGGCGCGTCGTCTTCGACCTCCTCTACCAACACATCCATGGCGGCCTCGAAGGGCACCTCGGAGAGGCAATCCTCCTCGTCCGACGAACACTCCTCATGGAGACAAGAGAAACGCGATCCCCCTGAGCCGCACTCCGGCGAGCTAGGTCCCGGCGTCGGCGATAGGCCGTTGGGCGGTAGCGTGAGCCGCCGCCGTCTCGCGTCGCCAGCCGCCCTCTCTTTTTTTTTTTTGAACCAACGTGTATACATCCTTTTGAACCCAGGTGATCGAGTAGATTTTTTTTTAATCCTTGCACCTTTTCGCAATACCAATGTGTACTGCAGTTTGTGCCTATCTTATGAGCCATTTTCTTAATCATCTTAGAACAAAGAAACTTAGCTGCATAATAACATTGGTCAACGAGTAAAGAGTACCACTGGATACAAGCTTAGTTTGCTTACGTAGCAAGTCAACATTTACTTATTTTTATTACTTTTTCCAACTGACCTGAATGGCTAAGTGAAAGCTCGTCTTCCCTGCCATTGTACAGCCCTTGTACCTCGTGACGAATGAGAGTCTCCATCAAAACTTACGCATGCGTTGCGTTCTCGGCCGGTTAATAGCTGGAGGCTAGAGACGGCAACCCCGTTGATAATTCCCTACTCCAGCTCAGCTAGACAAGAGAAGTAAGGTAGTTTCAACCTTTTGTGGATAATTATACAAGACCCTTCAAATCTTTCATGTCAGCTCGTTAATTCGATCAGTCGCAAAAAGGACAATAGCAAAAAAGACAATAGCTTTCGATACTATGATAATAAAGACTCGACTCTTTGTCTCGTGTACACCTGGATCACAACAAACGTCCCAATTAGGGTACGATAATGGAGAGCTTTTGCACTTTTTCTTTTGTAGAGCAGTCTTACATAACCTCTCTATAATGTATATATGCTTGAATTAAGTAAAAAAACATGTATATATGCTGTAATGACAAAGACCGGAGGAAGGAAATGTCCATTTTTCTCATTTGTGTGCAGTCACTCGATCAGACGCAAATAAATACTGTAGAACTCTCCTCGGTTTCGTTCCCGGCCTCCACCTCCTCCCTCCCAATGGTGGGCGATGGCCATGCGTGTGCAGTGCGAGGTGTGCGGCGTTGAGCCGGCTGCCGTGCTTTGCTGCGCCGAGGAGGCGGCACTCTGCCGCGCCTGCAACTGTCGCGTCCACCGAGCCAACAAGATCGCCGCCAAGCACCGCCGCCTGGCCCTCATCCACCCCTCATCCACCAGCAATGGCACTGCCACCACGCCACTCTGCGAGGTCTGCGAGGTGCTGCGTGCTTGATTGCCCTGCCCTGCCCTGTCCGACGCTGCAAACCTAGCTCAGTACTCTTCTAGTTTAATTTGTGTTTTACTTGCTGGCCTGATTGCAGGAGCGGAGGGGGCTCCTGTTCTGCGTCGAGGACCGGGCGATCCTGTGCGGCGACTGCGACGTGCCCATGCACAGCGCCAAGCAGCTCACCGACAACGACAAGCACATCCGCTTCCTCCTCACCGGGGCCCAGCTCTCCGCCGATCCCGACGATCGCCTAGATCTTGACGCCAGCCACGGCAGCAGCATCTCGGACTACCTCACCAACGTCTGCCCTGGCTGGCACATCGACGACATCTTCCTCGACGATGCCGCCTTCGCCGCCGCGGTATGCCTCTGCCTTTTAATTTCCCCGCCACAGTTCATGCGTGGGTAAAAGTAACTGAACGCCGAGATGGCCTCTGCTCTCCGCCTTGTTCTAGAAACACACAGGGCGCGAGGAGGGCCAGGAGCAGCAGCTGCCGTTCCAGGATATCTCGACGAGGGGTACCACATCCAGAGCGACTGCGACAAGTTCCTCGTGCCTGATATCCCCACGCCGCCCGCCAAGGCATCCTCGTTCTGGGCCTTGTGAACCACCTAGCACCACGGCGCATCTCTCACGCCGCCGCAGAAGCAATATATCCGGCTAGCTCTTGCTGGCTCTCTCGATACATGCATACTACAGTAGTAATCCCTCCGTTCCGGAATGTAACCTTTTTATCTGAATCACATGCTCACTTATATTTGTAGTCCACGTTAAAATATCGAAAACGTCTGATTCGGTACAGATCGAGGGAGTAGCTTCTGGGTGTCACCGAGAAACAATGGTACGTACTGAGCTATAGCTAGTTAATAATTAATTGTGTGTAACTACTGTGCCAATGTGTGCAGCGGTCTATATATAACCACAGCTCATGTTCTTGTGCTTCTCTCTCTGCCTCTCTCACACATGCTCTCTCAATGATTTCAAATCCTATGGAAAACTATATTCTCTGGTGCAGTTACGGTGTGCATGCGATGAGCAAAATGCACGAAAATGTCATAACGAAAATGCGATGAGCAAAATCCTATCCCCACTCCCTAGCACAAGTGAAACGAGTCCATTGACAACACAAATTGGTTTCTTCATATGTGCAGAATTTGTTTTCTTTGATAATATACAACTGCTTGCCTCCACAAATTAAAAGCAAGATATCAGCTCTAGGCCCAACACCAGCCCACAAAAGAAAAAGACAACACAAAATAGTGCAGCCCATTTCCATCTGTATGGGCCCAACACCAGCCCACAAAAGAAAAAGACAACACAAAATAGTGCAGCCCATTTCCTTTCTAATTGCGGAATTAGACGACACTCTAATTAGATCCTAATCAGACGTTACTCTAATCTCTCTAATTAGATCTCTCTAATCTTATATAGCTCTAATCAAGTTTAATTAGAGTTACCACCTAATACTACGCTTAAAGTTGTCTCTCTTCGTTGTACGCCGAGTTCTAGAACGGCGAAGCGCTGACGGATTGGCGAGGCGTAAACGTGCGCACTAGAATAGGGATTACGCAAGTGATCCTCCGAGGGGAACATAACTCTTGTCCCAGCGTGGACGAGATTCTTCATCAGGCTTCATCGACATCTACTTCGACTACCGCAAGATCTTCCGCAACGGTGGTAGTAAATAACCTAAATATCTTTATAGTTAGATCTTGGCGGTTTAGTTATGCATGTCGAGAAAATTTTAAATTTTCCGTTGCCTAACCCTTTATAGACGGTGTTGAAGCGGATGATTGAACGGGCAGTGCACATCTACATCCTGACTCCTGCTGGAAGACATCTTTCCTTAGCTTCCTCTACCCCGCGACCCCAGAGAGAGTTGAGTGCCTTCGTGAAGTGGGGTGAGGTAAATATGGCGACACATGTCTTTCTTGGGGCACTGTAAAATATGTCGTGCACGTGCTGAAAGTGGCCATGCTGAAACTGGCCAGTTTATGTGACACGTTGCGACTATGCCAACGTGAACTTAATTTATAAGCCTTCATAATGCAGACTTTTTCTTACCCATTGAAACGAACGGGCATATTACCTATTCTTATAAAACCCAGTTACAACCTCACTCGCAACTGAATTTTTTTACTTGTGGATCGGGTTGTAATTGTAACTGTGACTTTTCAATTGGTGCGTGGTTGCAACTAAGATTTTTCATTAGCGCGTGGAGTTGGAAATAAGATTGAGATTTTTCTCAAATGCGGGTAGACTGTAACCCGTATTTCAGTTGTAGGTGGGATGTACTTGTGGGTGGGATTGCAACCACACACCAATCAAGTTTTTTAATTGTAGGTGAGATTGTAGAACCCTAATATTTTTCGAAAAAAAGGTGGGATTGCGACCGGAAGTTTTTTATTGCAAGTGGGGTTGTTATTTTCGTTACAAATGTGGTCGCAACTAATAAATTCCATATTAGAATAATAAATAAAATGCACAAAAAATTGAGTTGCACAATTTCTATGATAAAAAAGGCAGAATTTTTTCTTTGAGAATATACTACTGCTTGCCTATCTATACTACTATTAAAAGAGCAAACTTGTGTTGATACATTGAATCTGAGCCCTTCAATATTTGGCCAACGGTCCAGATCGCTCCAATGTTTGACAACTCAACACAAATCCACTTTTGCCCGTTTTACCCTCCCACCAAATCACATAATACTGTTAATGCCATCGTACCGGTTCGTTTTATTTCGTTTCGTGATAATTACGAGATTTGCCACGGCTAAAAGAAATAAACGCAAGCGATGCTAGCACTCTGATCGGTCTTGATCGGCCACGATCGCCACGATCGGCCCAAATAAAAAACATCCCAGCGACGGCGACGAGGGATCCGTCAAAGCGTTGGTGGCGGCGGGCGGCCGGATCTTCTCGGCGCACCAGGACGGTCGCGTCCGCGACGAACCAGACAGCAGCAGCGTCGTATCAGCCGGCCGTCGCAAAGCGGGCGCATGGCCAACCCACCGGTGATGGCAGCGGGCGGCAGCGATCCGGCGGCCACCTCCGCGCTCCTGACTCTCCACCTCGCCACAGTCGGGCCAGCGCCATCGTGCCTGCTGCTGATGGCCACGGGCAAGCACAAACCAGCGCGCTTCCCCGTCCGGACGCGACCAGGGCCTGCTCCCGGTCAACCACTCAACGGCGACGCGGAAGAGCTCCTCACCTCACTACACGGTACATCCCTCGAGCCGGTCTCCTCCGCGTGCGCGCCTCGCTCCGCACAGCAGCACCAGCGCGCATCGATCAGCAGCAGCTGCCCACCTACCACATCCACTCCCTCCAATTAACGTACACGTTGCCTTTTTCTTGTTTCCTGTAGCGAACGTGATGGAATTGAGCATTGTGGCTGCCTGCTTAGCTCAATCGATGTTGAATGTGTTTATACTTGATGGATGCATGTGCACGAGTTGGAACCTCAGCCACCAGGGATGTTTTCTTGTGTGCCGATAGATCGTGGGCCGGCAACTCGACAGCGTCCTCGGCTTCTCTTTGGCTAAAGACACTACTAATTTGTTTACACTATTTCTTTAATGATGTTTACTACTCACTCAGTTTCTATATGTAAGGTGTATATTTTTGGCTTGGAAAGTAAAACAGGCACGTGGACGGGAAAATTGCAACGTTTTGGAGGGAATTATCTCTAGCCATTTGATGTTGGAAAAAGGAGTTTGCATTTCATAAGAGAACATAATCAAATCCCTCAAAGAAGTTTTTCAGATGAGTGGTGAAACACAATACATATTATATTCTGGATTAAAAAACAAATACACCTTTTTATATATATGAACGGAGGGATTACTTTCGTACTTCTGATTATTATGGTAGAAATTCTAATAATAAACAACTCAAACCTCTACCAAATATTATGAATCATTATCATTTATCATGTTCTTGTTGATGTGATTTAAAATAATTTCCTATTGTGATATACACATCTCGGAAAATGGGCACCGAGAAGAAGAAATATTTTCCTTGTAGAACCTACGGCTTGGAGCACCTGTTTTGTTAGACTTTGCTTAAATTTGCAATGCATGGCCAAGTCGGCTTATGTTGACAACTTCTTGATGATCAGTTTTCTTGGTTAACTGAAGGACTGGATAACATGGTGGTCCTAAATGCCAGCACTACTCGTGCGGCGGACTCATTTACCGGACATTTTGTGAGCCAGACACAAAGTGATGATTGATGTTATAGTAATGTATTCAAATTTTGAATTTTACCTTAATGTTGTTATAGTATATTGTAGAAATGTAATTCTTCTAAAAGCGATATAAATAATGTCAACTGCTACACATAAATCAGCCCTTCTTGATGAAAACATTGAGCAAATAAATGATTACTTTTGGCTTATTAAGAATTATTTATGTACATCAATATTTATTAAAACCAGACTAATTTTTGTGTATGTATTGCTCGCCACGTGCATTGCACGTGCAATATTTCATACTTGTAAATTGCTCCTGTAGTTGTTAAAACGTGCGTTGCACGTACATGCCAACTAGTACAAATTAAAAGCAAAAAATCAGCTCTAGGCCCAACACCAGCCTACAAAAGAAAAAGACAACACAAAATAGTGCAGCCCATTTCCATCTGTATGGGCCACCTCTGGCCAGACAAAACCCAACAGAAAGTAAAACACAACACAAAGTCTAATAGGAAAATAAACACCCTGCACGAAATTCTCTCAACAACACATCAAACTGTTGCGAAGTTAACTGAGGGTTAAGCTAATTCTAGTATGAATTAAATTAGCAAATCTGTTTTTCTTTAGACGAAATCCTCGTGTAGCACAACATAATTGGATTTATTTTCTGGAGCAGCAAAGCATAACTGACACACAAGAGACCGGGCGGAGCAAAGTCAGATCCGTATCGTGTCACACGAAAACGAGCTAGTTTGCGAATGGAATGCGTTGCGTAGCGCGCAGCACGAGCTTGAACTTTTTCCGTATGGTGATGCCGAAGGACTCGGACATGTCGAGCTCCTCCGGCTGGCGGGGAAGCTCCCAGTCAAAGTGGTAGAGGAGGCTGGCGAGGACGAGCTCCATGTTGACGAGGCCGAGCCCCATGCCGGGGCATATCCTCCTGCCGGCGGCGAAGGGGATGAACTCGAGGTCCGCGCCCTTGAAATCCACGGCGGCGGCGCTGGCCTCGAACCTCTCCGGCTTGAACTCCTCAGCGTCCTCCCAGTAGGCGCCATCCCTGCACATGGCCCAAGTGTTGACCAGCACCTTTGCTCCCTCGGGGATGTCATATCCCATCACCTGGCACTGCTCCTGGCACACCCTGGGCAACAGGAAAGGCACCGGCGCGTGCAGGCGCAGCGTCTCCCTGATCACCAGATGAAGGTAGCTTAGCTTTCCCACGTCACCCTCCGTTATCTTGTGTTGCCCCTTGAATGCCTCCCGGACCTCCGCCTGGGCCTTGTGGAGGAGATGTGGTTTCCTTACCAACTCTGACATGGCCCATTCCAGTGTCGTCGATGACGTCTCGGTCCCCGCACCAAAGAGCTCCTGCAGGAATCACCGAATCACCTAGCTAATGTGAGTTTCCACGTTCTTGAAGTAGGAATGAAATGAGTCGTGAGGAAGTAACCAGGATGATGGTGCTGATTATCTCGGTGGTAAGGGTGCTGCGGTCCCTCTCCACCTTGAGCAGCACGCCGAGTAAATCTTCCTCGCTCTCGCTGTCATCGGTGCCTGGAGGCCCTGGAGAACTACTGGTACGCTCCAGGATGATTTCCTCTAGGATGTCGCGCACTTGCTGGTTACACCGCTCGGCCTTGCGAAGCCCGCCGCTGAGCCAGCGCGCCAATGTCGATGAAGGGAACAGGTCGGCCAGGTTGAAACCGGCGGCGAGCTTCATCGACTCCTCAATCCTGAGCAGGAACTCGTCGCGCCGCGGGCACCGGCTGCCGATGGCCGAGCGGACAATGATGTCGTTCATCATGTGCGATATCCGCTCGCCGATCTCGACCACGGCGCCGGTGCCCGAGTGAGCGCACTCGTCGGCGATGGAGCGGAGCAGGCGAGCGGCCTCATCCTCGCGGATGTGGCGGAAGGACTGGACGCGACGCGTGCTGAAGAGCTCGAGGATGCAGACACGGCGGAGCTGGCGCCATTGGTCGCCATAAGGGGCGAAGACGATGCCTTGTCCGCCGCCGCTGAAGACGTCAAGCGTGGGCGACAGGTGTCGGCTGGCGAAGGTTGTGTCGTGCGTCTTGAGCACCTCCCGGGCGGCCTCAGCGGAGGAGACGACCAGCGTGGGCACGACACCGAAGCGGAGCAGCATGAGCGGGCCGTGTCTGCCAGAGAGCTCCCGCAGGGCCCGGTGTGGCAGGTCAGCGTAGTTCGACAGCAGGATATGATGGAGGCTGCCCAAGAGTGGCAGCGTCCATGGTCCGGGCGGCGGCTGCTTTCCTGGCGCGGAGGAAGCGTTAATCTTCATGACTTTCTTCACGAGTAAGAAGATTAGCGAGACAAGTAAACCAAACAGCGGCAGTGATGCGAGCTCCATTGTTCAGTGGAGTAGGCAAATGAGCATCTGGCTTTGATCCAACAGAGGTCGATCAAAGCCATATAAATGGCGACGGCACCTTTAGACCAGTCAGCATCAAAAACGGCCACAATCAGCAACACGTGGTTACAGGGCCTGTGACTTTCTGGCCATGGTGAATACACTGACCATGACTATCTGGGCGAACTGAAATGTGTCCAGTGCAAAATGATTGCAGGGCAGCTCGAGGCTGGTCAATAGTCAATACACGTGCAATTGACAATCAAGGCGTGCTGAAATTTAAACACAACAGAATTACCCACCAAGGCCTATGTCGCCATCTCTCCTCTGAACAAGATGCCGAGTCGCCACCTGTCATCTCCACAAGATCGAGGGAAACAATTCTACTAGACCATCTCTCGTGGGCCGTCGCTGCTCGAATTTGCTCACAGCCGCATTTGTTGACTCTCTGAAGTCTACTGCTGCAGGTGTTTTCACCTTTCACATGTTCGATGAAATTCCCAACCAAGAAAGTAACAACAGGTCAGCACTGCCTTTTGTATTTTACCAGTTCAGCCCACTGCACCTTTGCATTCAGAGCTATCTGCAGTTCATATTGTCAAAAGTTGTGCTGTTCCTTTGAAATTCAGTTTGGTCACTCATATGACATGCGCCGTGATTGTTTATCAAGGGCAGCTTAGTCGCAACTCGTAAGTGATTACTATGGTAGCAAACTAGCAGCTTAGCTTTCCTGATATCATTCATGTCAATTGACTCGCTATGGACAAGTACTAGACTATACACTCTTGTTATATTTGTGAAGCGGTTCACACTTGGTAGTTCAAGTTTGATAAAATGCCCCTACCACATTGGTCACACAAAATTTCAAAATTCACGATCGAAACAAAAAAGCAGCATGGCTTCCAGTTTATGCAAGCTCATCCCAGGCAATCTTAATCAGCCATGTGCAGTAGAACTGTCAGTCTTTTTTTCAGCTGCTTTGTGCATAAATAACAGTTTCATCTGATCCTGATTTTATTATTTGATTGCAGATAGATAATAAAACAAAACTTGCAATTCAATCGACAAACATGCCACTCACTCAGAATTTAAGCTTGGTCAGCATGCTTGCATACAGTAACTTGATTGTTGTGATTACTAAGGTAGTCTGCCATGAATCATGATAGCCTGTTCTTACTATAGTGCAGACATGAACGCTTGAATCTTGCACACACTAATATAAGGTAAGTACTATATATCCATGTACTTAGGAAGACAAAGATGCTGAATATCGAGTGGTACCCTTATTGTCTTGAAATGGTACCTTATTCATTCAGGATAAGATGTCCTTACTATGAATGCACGCATGGATTTTTTCAAGCTCGACTTGCCAATATGTACTAGGGCGGAGTTATACTGAGTCATGGGTATGCGGTGCATAACCAATTACTTTTGCAAAAGAAAATCAGTTTATATTCTCTTATATGCATGTATATACGTAATAGGGTCTGTCTTAACCAGCTTATGTGTGGCTTTTAATAAAAAAATCGGGCATTCGAGCCTTTCCACTAAAATATGGTCTCTTTCTATGTGTCAAGCTCTAAACCCCGGGAGCTCCTATATGCCCCTCCTTAGCAGCAATTCAGAGTCGTGCCGCTTGTACACTTCGTTTTTGGGCTCAACCCATATTAGCGTTTCTTCAGTTTTAACTTTTTGTCCCAGAACAGTTTAGACATACTTGTTTATACCGTTTGAACTTTTGGCCAGAATAAAAAAGGAAAATAAAAAATAAGAAAATATTTTTTTTGAACTTTTTGAAAAATCCAAACATTTAAAATTTTGACAAATTTTTTTTTTGAATCGAACATTTTAAAATTCGAACCATTTTTAATCAATTTTTAAAATACACACATTTGTCAACTCTGAACATTTTTCAAATCTGACCATTTTCAAGATTTAAACATTTTTCAAATATGCAAATTTTGTAATTATGATCATTTTTACTCAAAACTGAAAAAAAATCGAAATAAAAAGTGAAAATAGAAAAACAAAAAATGAAAAAGGAAAAAATAGAAAAGAACACGAAAATGAAAAACAGAAAAAATTGAAAGAGCAGATAAACCCTGCCACGTTCAGCCCTTCGAAACTGGGCTGAAATAGGCTTCCACGTTATTTTAGCCCGACCTAAGAATGACCTTAAATAGCCCTTCGAACAACTCACGTCATTCCGACCTTTCTTCCTGCAAACAGGATGGATTTTTTTTTTTAACAAAGGATGGATCGTTCGAGTTCGTGAACCGGTCTCCTCCTCGTCCCGATCCAGCCACCGGCGCGTTGTGCACCCGTGGCACCACTATTCCGCCGGCGCGTTCAATTCCCTCAGTCCCATCGGTGCTTTCGATTCCCCCTGTCTTGCCGGCCGACCCTTGGCGCCCGCCTGTGCAGCGCACGGCTTGAATTCAGACAGGCTCGGAAAGAACCATCGTGGCTCACCTGATTCCGGGAGGAATGGCGACGGCGGAGCTGCGGCACCATAGCAGCAGCACTTCCCCGAGTTTAACTGCCTACCACCCACAGT
Organism: Poa pratensis; assembly: GCA_947311845.1. Classification (NCBI taxonomy): domain Eukaryota; kingdom Viridiplantae; phylum Streptophyta; class Magnoliopsida; order Poales; family Poaceae; genus Poa; species Poa pratensis. Next base: position 5,703,592 of record CAMZMU010000093.1, on the reverse strand, counting down.
GAGAAGCTGCTTCAACTTTAATTTCTGTTTCCGATTTTCCACAACTGAGATTGGAGGACGATCTTTAATTAGGTATTTTTTTTTATTTTGTAGGTTGAAAAATGAAGAACGAGCAGAAGCAGAAAAGTGTGTGGTGATTGAAACGTATGTGTGATGGAGCTTGAAAGAAACTGAAGATAATTTCAACAAACGCCAACGCCAAAGTCTATTGAGGTGGAAAGCCAAAAACAAGATTGAATGTGAGCAATCCTTTTTCCAATAAACAATTTATATTTTTTTTCTTATTGTGAACTTTCATATCTTATGTTGTTGTGTCAAAATTTGTTTTCTGACCCCGAATACCCAGTACGAAAATCCTGGCTCCGCCACTGATTATGTACTATGTAATCTGTCCAACCGAACCAATGAGAAAAAACTGACGTTTCTGCATTTCTTTCCTTGAGCTTTTTCATGGTCAATATTTGTAGTTTTATGTTCAATATTGACCCCATGCCCATTTACTACTTTGGTCCATCCTGTTTTTTTACCGAGATGCTAAGACCACTTCAGTTTACATGAGGGAAAAAATATTTAGATTACTAAACATGGTGCCAAATATCAAGTGGTAGATAATTGCGGCAATGGTTTTGTTGGTACTGTATTTCTTTTCCCCTCAATTAGCATACCTACTATGTGTTATGTCCAGGGTTCAACATGAACCAATAAAAAAACTGATTTTTTCTTGCATAATATCAGGGTTCAATAGTTTTCTGTTCATGGTGAAAGCACCGCTGCCATCAGAGATGCTAGACCATTGCAGTTTTCTAAGGTAAAGGATTTTAATTATAAAATGAAATTCTTCAGTTACAGGTATATATCAATCTTAAGACCTAATTTTATGAATCTAGCCCTTTGGAGAAACTTCACTCACATATGGCCCCTCCGAACAACAAATGCATGATCTGGTCCCTTTTCGGCGCCAATATACCTACGCGTGAATGATGCGTCCGGCCATCGTACACGATTTCGGAGCCCCCATCGGCAACGTCTGCAAGGTGACGATTCAGTAAATCGCATGCGATTACCATGCGCATGTCAAATGACATTCATTGCTACAATATTTTGATATTTGTAGTGCACGCAGCACACGGTGAGCCACCATGCGCAACTGAATGCAGAGTTGAAGAAGTTGCCACAGCCCGTAGGCAAGTAAAACGTACATAATTCCCAGAAGTAGCCAACGGGAGGAACAAAAGTAATACCTAGACACATGGCATGGAACAAAGCATGTGCTCATTGCATTAGCATGCATGTTACAAGCTTGCATCTTGCTGACCAGCTGGTAATTTGGCTGCCAGATTGACAATATTAAATCTCGAATCAGGGATTAGACTGATAGCTAGGTTAGGTAAGTATAGTCTCAGGCATGTGTGAGCGAGTCAGTGGTCCAATTCAGCATCTTATGGAGGTGGGAAATTCTATTTCTGGAGAATAAAAGGAATGTGGGTGGATCAAATGTGAGGGTGCCGGGAGAAGTCAAAAGAACTGGAGGGGAATACATGGGAGAAAGAAAATTTGCAGAACAAGTTGTGAATCAACAAATGGACATCAATTGATTTTTTTTAATTCAACAAGCACCACAAGATGCTACTGACCATTCATGTGGTTTCTCTTGCAAATAATAATAATATCTATACACTAAAGTCAACAGAGTTTTACTTCTGCCTAATCGATGGTGCTTGCCTTCAGATGTAATCTTGATTCATGTGACGACAATGTGAATGTCAACACGGAGATATTGGACAACACAAAAGGTTTCCTCCGATATAAGAAAATCTCGGCAAGATAGATTTATCTGAAAAATTGTTTCGTAAACCCTAAATTACATGAGTTTTTTAATGCCTACGTCGTCTTTTGGAAACTACAACTTCAGCTCAGAAGAAAGAAAACTTGTAAATTTTAGAAAAGTGTAACTTCGTCAAAAAATAGTTAGGAAATCACTATATAATACTCCCTCCGTTCCAATATATCAGACGTTTTAGCTATCCAACATGTTGTCTAGTCTAGATGCATACTTAAGTGAGTGTACATACACACTAAAATATGTCTATATACGTCTACATATATGTGAATGTGGATAAATGCTAAAACATCTTATATTTAGAAACGGAGGGAGTACATAATAATGCGTTTTCACAATAAATATAGAAATAAATACATGTAGATGGACTAAAAAATAAAAAAAAATACCATGTATGTCATTAGTGAAGTACATGACGTCAATTCTTTGTGTGCCTAACTGTCTTATGCATACTTTCTTTTTCCTGAAAATGTGAGTATAACCCCGGCCACTGTATGCACAAAGCCATTTGTGCCTACTAGAGAGACGCTTGGTAAGTATCTAAGTTGACCTGGATGTTAGATGGAGTAAGCAAATACAATAAATCAACGAATTATATTACATCACCTCCTTGTGCCACTAAGACAGCAGTAGTACTATAGAGACGCTTGGTATAGGTGTTCTGCCATAAGCCAGAGGATGGTAGTCATCTCGCCACCACTGTTGAGCTTCTGGGCATGAGAATTCCTGCTACACTTGTTGCTCGCATACACGAGAATGTCCATCCAGACGTCAAGGACAAGCTCCAACGGGTCGATGGCGCCATGTTTCTCCATCTCCAGCAGCTCCTTTGCGAGTCGAGCCACGTGAGTGAGACGAGGAGCAGTGTGGCTGAACTCCTGGTTCTCGTAGTCATCGTACAGGTTTTTCGCGAGCTTCTCTATTTCGGCTGCCCTGGAACTGCTCGAGCCTGGGGCGTCGTGCAACCGAAACAGATTCTTGAACTTACCATTGTGAATCAGATGGTTGTGGTGGTTCTTAAAATTATTAGCTGATCGCATGGTGACCAGTTTCTCGCAGATTCGTTGGTATAGCCTCTTTTGGGGCTGGCCTGGCAGCATGTAGGGTCGATCCACGAGGAGGAACATCATGTAGTCCGATAGCACCTTGATGGCCTCCACACAAGGTGCGACGTCCTTGGCCTTGGCTCTCTCGCTCTTGGCTAGGAAAACTTCGGTGCCGATGTGCCAGATGATGATGCCCTCCTGGAACTCGACGCCGAGGGAGTGCTTGAGAATGCCTTCTTCATACAGTCCACGACGTTCCAGCGGGTCCTCGCCCCACTTCTTCCTGAGAAGGCCGGTGTTGAACTTTCCTTTGCTATACAGCCGTTTCATATAATTAGATATGGAACGCCTGATATCACTCGACAGCTTGGTGCTCCCTGAGTAATGCTTGCTGTTCCACCACTCACTGGGTCCAAACTTCTTGCAAGCCTACCTAGCAGAGGGCTGGTGAATGGCGTGTAGGCGGGGCGAGTGCAGAAGTGCAGCATGTTGTACTGCCCGATGGTGTATGACCACCTCCTTAATCTGCTGTACCTGATACCACCTCCCTTGACAAGCTGGTGAAGAGACACAACCACACGCCGAAGCCTGTCCCATCTCTTGTTGCACAGCGCCGCATACCGAAGCCATCGCCACCTGGTGGTGCTCAGGAACGCGAACGTCCATGACGAACCTAAGGCGTTCATGAGTGACGTCGTCTCCATGAACACGGCGCCACCCAGCAAGATGTAGGTGATGGCAACATCGACTCTGCTGTGGCCGCCGTCGTTGCTGGTTAACTGGAACAGCAGGAGAGAGGCGGCGGCGATGAGCGGCGAGACAACACGTACCAGGTAGCCCAAGAACGTGTGTACCACGGCCGCCTTGGTGTAAAGGACGTCGTACATGAGGGAGAGCTCGATCTCCATCAGTGCCCACAGCTCGACTCTGTCCATCATTTTGGTGGTGTACTCTTCGTGGCCTTCGACGGCGTCCTTCTCGATGACTGAGGAGTCGACAATGGCGCGCTTGCAGATGTGGAACAGAGAGTGCGCTCGTCGCACCAGGAACTCCTCTTCTGGCGCTTCGTCGTGAGGGTGAAAATGGTTGTGGATGGGGGTGGCTGCGTCTTGATGGAAACGCTGATGCTCTCCAGGGTGCCGCACTTGAGCGCCCACGTCCTCTCCCCATACTTGACGACGCCGAGGCCGAACATCAGGAAGGTGGCGAGCCGGAGCAAGTCCCCGCTGCCGTCGATGTTCTTCTTGAGGACGTAGGCTGCTCCGAGAACCTGCACGACGAGGATCTGGAGGTGACGAAGCCAGAGCTGGTTGTCCTGAAGCGCGTAGGCAGTGATGTTGTCCGGGCCGCCGAGGTGCAGCAGGAGGAATGGTGCCCAGAACGTGACAAGCTGGTGGTCACGCAAGGTCGTGCTGAACGAGATGTGGCCAAGTGCATATACGGCGGTGGAGTCGGCCATGAGGTACGCTAGCCAGAGGAGGAGCCTTCGAACAGGGGCGTCTTCACGCCGTCGGATCCCGGCAAAGACGAAGAGGACGAACTGGAGCCCCAGGCTGAGCAGGACCAGGATCTGCATCGACCGGTGGTTCCACAGATCCAGTGGCCCTCCAGCCATGTTATTGTCTGCTGCTGTTTGCACTTGTGTGCTCTGCCTGGAATGAAAGAATTTTCACCACTCTGTTTCATTAACTTGCACACGATCTTGTGACAACAGAAATAGAAGGATAAAATCTACAGAAATACAAATGCATGGATTATAGTGCATTTTGATGTTCAGGAAACACATGAATTTAAACTAAACGTGGCTTATACACTTTTTCTACTTCCAGTTGACTGATGTTTTCTCTTTGCTGAATATACATCTCACTGCATGCATCAGTTCAAGAAAAATCATACTTCTGATGTAACTGATGCTCGCGAGCGATAATTCACATGCTATACATACCAGCTGGGCAGGAAGGTCCGAAGTCAGTCGATCTTGTTGCCGAGATGAGTAGGCCGCGGCTGGCCGGCCGGCGACCAAGCAGCAAACTAACGGCGGAAAAGGCACGGAGGTGTGGTGTGTCACTACTAACGAGCGGACATGCCAAGTCCATCGGAAGCTCGCTGGATCTTCTTGTTAGGAAAGGGATGAGGAATCTTCGTGGTTTTGTACTTGTAGATGTAGATGTAGATGCAACCATAACTTAGTCCTAAGCTGGCAGGATCCAATATATTAGAGTACACTTGTAGATGAGACAAAAGTAGACGATTAGGTTGAAGATGCTGCTACCCGATGGGATCTCTTGGACCAGATCAGGCCGGAGCTGCATCACGCCTCTCTTCTCTCCTTGACCGGCCTCCGCGTCGGCGGCGATAGCTAATGATTGTTTTATTTTCTGATCAATAAAGTCACGGTCTCCCTAAAAAAAACACGCGCCTGTTAAACTGCAAGAGGTAGGTGCCTATACAGAACTTGCAAACAAGCTTCTTCGTTCACAGAAATCTGTTCCCATTTCCATCTGCTTGGGTTGATGGGTTAACTGGCTTGGTATTGGAGCCAGCCAGCAGAGTTTGATTACAAAACCTATATGCCTAGCGAATTTAAAATTAAAGACATTCCATGCTAATTTCTCATTTTGGCATGTGTAGGAGGCACAACCGAGGGGAATATCGAAGTATATGGGCATGTATATACTTTAGTTTATTTTTCTTTCATTGACCGATACGAACAAAGAGATCGAAGATGCCGCATGACATACCAGCCTACAGCTGAACAACACATTAACCGCAAGATCAAAATGAGTCCAATAGATTTACTGGCTCATGACAGTAGAAATAAGATTAAACTTAATGATCAAATGAATAAGGTTCATCTCGATATAGAAACACACAATAGTTGGAAGATCAACCAAACAATATCTTTGAGTTCAAACATAAGTATAATTTTACAACCCTATCCTTACAAGATTGAATCTCTCTCTATGTGAGGATGATGATGGTGGAGTAATGAATCTTGGGAAAGATGACCGCAGTCCACATCTGGAAGATGGTTCTTCTCTCCGCATCTCTTCTCTCACGGTTTTGGCACTGTTTGGCGGCTCTCGAAATGGATTTTGTGTATGCCCCTGTTACAGTATATGTGGATTGCGCTAGCCATTTCCATCAGATCGGTCTTTTGGAATAGTGGTCAGCGCATGAAGCTTGACATGGTATCAGAGCCAAGGTCTCGAGTTCGAGTCCTAGCTTCCGCACTTTATTGAAATATTATTGTAACCCCCTTTGTGTCCACGTATACGTCTCTTGAGCCATACCTCTGAGTCCAAGTATAGACCTCTTGAGTCATACCTCTGAGTCCATGTATTGGACGAGGCGTATACCTCTGTGAGAGGGGGTGTTATAGTATATGTGGATTGCGCTAGCCGTTTATGGCTATGGTACGGAGGCACGCACGGTCGTGCCCGACCGTAACGATGGTCGTTATCTCTATTGTGAATGCGGTTGTGATTGTCTCCAATTGAGGAATGACTTGTTTGCTCCAAATCTCTTATTTATGACTTTATTCCCTTCCTAAAATGCATGCATCGTTCCTGAAAGTCACATGAAAAATAGAACGTTTCACTACATCTATATATTTGGGTTAGTGTAGTAGTGAAAACCGGAAAACTCAAAGGTAAATCCAACAAAAACAATTTGAAAAACCTTACATAAAATAGAGCTATCAAATGTACAAGTTTTGTGCAACTCCGATGAAGGTGTTTTGTGCAACGCCCTGGTTCTTGACAATTAATCCTACCAGAGAATTTACAACGATATTTGGATGCATCGATTGCATTTACTGAGAGAGGAACAACTGTCTATATCATTGGCAAGTGTAGTATAAAGGCCATGACAGAACTTCAACCTTCACCCAAGCAGCCGGAGCATTGATAAGCTTCTAGCTCTGCAGGGGATTGTGATGGTAATTTTTCTCTTGTTTTACATTTATATAGTTAATCTTCCTAACATAAGATTTGGATATATGTTCGAAAAAAGGAAAAGATAATACATGATTCAACTGGAAATTGTCTATCTACAAGGTATTTACTTCAATTTTAAAATCAATCCTAACGGTTATATCTCCCCGTATTTTATGTTGGCCTCTAAAGAGTAACTATATCTTTTTTGTGAAACTAGTTTGATGCATCTAAATATGCCCAGCGAGATTCGAATGATGGAGGAACAATTGACTTTGTAATTTAACTTGGTCAGGTACAGAAGTTGTTAGTCCTAACAACCAGTACTTTCGTCTGAACTTGCAACTATGAATCGTCACACAATAATTTATCGAATTAAACAATTGCGATCGAGAGGCCAGCGTCAAGTGTCCATGAGGCCTCCCCTGTCCTCTCTGTTCATTTCCTCCGTGCCTGCAACCTTGAGCTTCTCTACCGCGGCGGCGACTTCATGGCTCACAATACCACGTACGTCTATCTCCACCATGGTTCTCCTCTCTCCTAATTTCTCTGTTTTGTACCCTGACAAAAATCTCTGTTTTACCAATTACATATTGCTTATGGGCTTTATCGCTGCTGATCTGACTGAAACCTTAGCCTCCTGAGAGGCGACCAACGGCAGCCCGACGCTGGAGACGAGGCCTTGTCCCTGGAACTGCCGAGCGAAACCGACCTCTCGTGGGTGGAGCAAGGATGGTGTGCGCCTAAAAGAAAAGTTTATCCCTGTATGCGTCTTTCAGTCTTCACGTACTAATTTGTAGTTCTGCAGGCTCTCTGCTTTCGATGAAACAGCAACTGAACCAAAAGATGATCCTGCTGTTGGTGAATTAGCTGTTGGTTTAACTGGAGACCTGTATTATATAGCACCTGGTAATGTTCTGATCTCTCATCTTCTTTCTCTACTAGCCGGTCTGCTAGCAATTGTCTGAAGATCCCTGCTTCTGGTGGTAAAGAAAAAGGAAATTGTAGTGAAGATTTGTGGTGGCTGTGCTCCGGATGATCTTATGACTACTAAGTTAGGTGGAAATTCCTGGGAGCTGAGAGCGAGATTCTTCAGTTTACAAGATTGTGTCCACGGTGCAAATTTTGGTTTGCTACTATCATAAACAGGGCCGGGCCCATAGTGGTGCCAAGTGTGCCACCCGCACAGGGCCCAACAATTTTAGGGGGCCCAAATATTTACGTAGCCTATATACGGTTAGCAGGTTTTTTGCATTGGAAATTGAAGGTAATTGGACTGAGGGCTGCTCCTGGGCCGCATCGCGCATGGCGCTATGGTCGCCATCCAGGCCGCCTGCTCGCTCGGGAAAAAAGACGAATATCTATCCAAGGCTGCTCGCTCGACACGTTTCGCTCGCTACGCGTTCGCTGGGACTTTGGATCCTCACACTGTATATATGTACGCTGCTGCATGTAGTTAATCAATTCTTTTTTTCAGAGAGATGGCTTTTGTCTCCCGAGTTTCAGTGCTCCTGCCTTATATTTTTTTTTGAAAGTGGCATTTCAGAGTTTAAAAAAATCCCCCCAAAAAAATTGTGGATACATATACATGTTCAGGGGCGGACCTAGCGCCCCTACAGCCCGGCGGCCGCCCGGGCTTGCCGACGATGCACACCTTGTATTTTAGATTTTTCTATAATGAATTTTATAAAAAATATAGCATGTTAACCTTGTCTGCCCGGGTTTCCGGAAGTTTCTGGGTCCACCACTGTACATGTTATCTACATATTTGCATTATTTTGCTCAATAATATGTTGTACTGTAGGCTACACAAAAAACATAAAATCATGGATTTGAAAAGGATGAAAAAAAAACTCATTTTACTTGATAGATTTGTCTTTTTTGTGTACATCACGTATGAAAATATATTTCTCTGATTTTTTTTTGCGTAGACATGTATATGCACTTGTATGATTGCTTTTCGAATTTGCTAAGATGAAAACATAATTTTTTTGATTTTTTGAAAAACCAGGAGCACTGAAGCTCGGGATCAAGAAGTGGTTTTTTGTTTTTTTTCATGGCTATAATCCTTTCTAGCGGACTGTCTGCCTTATCCGTCGGCACGTCTGCCTCTTTAGACCAGGCCGCTGGTGACGATTGGCAAACAGACCGAAGACGCAAACAAAATTGATGGCATCTAGAGCGCTGGCGACGGGTGACAGTTCCAATTGATATATGTTACCATAGTAGTTCAATAATTAAGTAATTTGGAGTTAAATAAGTGAGTTAAATAAGTATGATTCTCGATATATTTAACTGTTGTGCAAAATATTATGTCATATACATTGAAATTATTTCTTAATTCAATTTTTCTTATGAGATAGGGCCCGTTTTAGAGTTTCGCACAGGGCCCTGGATTTTGCCGGCCCGGCCCTGATCATAAACCATAACCATTGATCTTGTATTATGACAGGTTCGTCGGAGAAGTTAGATGAAACTCCTGGAAAACAACTTCTGGCTTTTCTTACGCTGCCGGTGCCGGATGAACAAGATTCAGTTGCTGATACTCCTGCGTCTCGCAGCTGATATCCTAGTTGCCTGATTAAGTAATGGAGAATTGAAGAGTATGTCTATGCTATACAGCGAATATAAAATTATACGATAAATGTGTTCTAAAAAAAAACACTCCAATAGTAGTTCGCTTAACTAGGAAGCTTCGTCGCCCCCCACCCCCACCACACACACACACACACCCCACCCCTCCCCCAACCCCCGCAAAAAAACTACTTACGGTGCAATGGATTAGTTATCGTTTTGGATTTTAGTCTTGCTGTATATCTATATACATATATATGTTTTCTCTCGTTGCATTTATCGCATATCCAAATAGTTGTTCAGAGTTAGTTTGTTTTGTTTGTCTGTCTATTTCATGTTTAATAGTCTTGGGAGCATTTCTCTCATTGGAGTTTACATGTAGAATTTGGCGAACGGCATGTAAATTGACACACATATATTAACATTTGCGCCACGTGCCCTTGAGGGCTACTGTCCTATCAAATGTATGTTTTTTTTGAAACTGTGGGGCAAAAGCTTTGCCCCTTATATTAATTAAGGAGAAGATTGCAATAAAGCAAGTTTGTGACCTAAATTATTACAAGACGAACTACTCTCGCGGCATCAAATTGCCCAAACACTTGGCGCCCGCGAGGACCCAAAGGCTAGCCTCTTTCTTAATTTTATTTAAAATGACAAAGGGCGGCACACTTTTATTGTTAAAAACTCTTGCGTTGCGCTCGTTCCAAATCTCCCAAGTGGCGAGCAAGGTGAGGGAGGCGACGGCTTTCCGGTTGGGTGGGGTACTTGTCATTGCTAGCCACCACTCGTTGAAGTTGAGGTTCATCCAATCCGCCGTGACGACGTTGCGGAGTCCTAGCCACTCCTTTATGAGGTCCCATGACCTTCTTGTGAAGCGACAATGCACAAAGAGGTGCGTGGTGGATTCCGTGACTTGCTTACAAAAAGGCCACAACCCACAATTCGGCCATCCTCGTTTCGCCAAACGGTCCGCCGTCCAAATCCTATTTTGGTTTGCAAGCCAAGCAAAGAACTTGGTCCTAGGTGGAGCCCCAGGTTTCCAAACTGATTTGTACATGGTGGAGGAGATTGTTCCCATGAATTGCATCTTGTAGGCCGATTTTGCCGTGTACTCCCCGTTTTCCGTAAGCTTCCATCTAATATCATCGTCGATGTTGGTGTTGAGTTGTATGCCGCTAAGTAAAACCCAAAGCTCCACAAATTGCGCAAAGTGGGCTGCGGTGAAACCCTCGTCGAGGCGCACCTTCCCTACCCAACTTGACCCAAGCATGGCATGCCCAACCGAGCAATTCTTCTTGCTAGAGGACTCGAAGATTAGAGGCGCAATATCTTTCAGCTTCCTACCCTCCAACCAAGGGGCATGCCAAAAAGGAGTCCTTAGGTCGTTTCCAACGGAGATCGTCGTTGCAGCGTAGAATAAGTCCATGTCCTCCTTTGTGCAAGGGTTTCCAGACCCGACCCATATTTTGGATGTTTGACCATTGACGAAAGTAAAATACTATGTTCACTATTAAAGTTTAATCTGTAGAAGTTTTGGTGACACACTTTCATCTAACTACATAGATACCACGCCATGCTTCTCATATAGACAAACAAATAGAATTACAGGTCTAATAATATGTGTACACTCTCTTCCACTAAAGGCTCGTTCATTTATCCATGCATGCATTGATCGGTTAGTTCAATAGTTCCCTAGAAATGGTTAGTTGGGATAACTGAACCATTGGCTGTGGTGATATGTGCATGTACTTATGTTAGAGCAAGTTTAATAGTAGAGCCAACAACAAGCTATAAGGTATTGCCATATCATTTATATCCAACCATATAGTCAACATGTATAATAGTTAGTTATAAAGATGTGTTACTTTATTAAGACATGACACACCTTCCACTCTCACAAAGTGCCTAGAATCACGTGCTGCAGGTGGCTCTTTGCATGAGAGTCTGCTTCTCCTCTCTTATTCTCTCTTCCAACTAAGCAAAAGCATATTATTTAAATCCTTATAGCATGCTGACTAGACTTTATTATACTTCCTCTTAGTTGGATAAAAAAGTTGCACGCAAGCATTAATTGATGAATCAAATAGGTCATGTGTGCATGTATGTTTATTTTAGTCGGCCTATTTGGTCAATTTACATAAAGAATGAAATTGTATATTTAAAAGAGAATGCAATTGCATTTGTTATATGATTGCTGCCACGGAGATGTAGGCTATTATTAGACCATAGTAGGTCTCCATCGTGATATAACCGATCACATGAAGAGGCCAAAGGTATTGTCCTCAAAATAGTGGTACATGTGTGATACAGCCAATGACATGATGAGGTCGAAGGTACTATCTTCATAGTTCAGTACACCATGTGGTGGAGAAGCGATTTCGTGTATATGGATTCACTGACACACATAAGAAAAACTCTAAGAATGTCAAGTAGAAAACAAAGCTCTTTGAAATGATAGGTTGAACATTGTCAATGCTGTGATGTGATAGGAAAGGCAGTCAGCTGACCATGATCGGCGTCACGACTCATCGTGTCAATATTACGGGAAAATTGTTGGTACTAATCTTGACAAAGCTTGCTCACTGTTGCGGTTATACATGTTAGAGTTAGACTGTGTATGTGTTGGCGTATAGCTCTATGGCGTGGTTGGTCGTGTGCATGCAGTGTAAGATAGTAGGTCGTAGAGCAAGATGCATGGTGGGAGTGTGGTCGCATGCGTGGAGTTGGTTAGTGTCCTAGGTTAGTTGATTTGAATTTCTATGTGTTTTTATAAATGAGGAGCAATACACATGGAGGGAGTTGAGATCAACAAGAAGAAAAGGAAAAATATGTGATGCCATGTTTGGCTTGTGCTTATGTGAGTGTGTTACCAAAGAGAGAAATGATCAGTGCTATTTCTCCTGTTAGCGGAGTGTGTGAGGTTTCGGCTCTAATAACATCTTTTTCCTCTCTCATTCTTACATGATGAACATTGACCTCTAACTGAACAATTCAATTATGCAAGAGAGGATGCTACACACAACGGTGAAGATACATTAGAATTTGCATTAGAATGAGAGGCACTAGGTTATGTGTAGCATGCCACCCAAGCCATTTTTCAGCATCGCCGTTGAACACAATAGAACGGATAAATATTTCCGTTGCCATAACATTTTAATTATATAATTCGACCCATTGTTACAACAACCATGATTTTGATTTTCCAAGTGGGAGAATATATCAGAAAACGGCAATAGAAGGACTGGGAGAGGAGCAGATAAATGATGCATTGGCGAGTACACCACGGGTAGGGATAAATAAAAATGAGGTAGAGTAATTCTTATGCTTGTGGTAGCATGCCGGAAAATTAAGCATGGGCTGGTTCAGCTAGAGTGGGCCAAATCAGCACTACTAGTAGGCCAGTTTTCTGTTTGTGGGCCGAAATAATAAAAAATCAATAAGAAGGGTGGGCTACGGTATGGTCTACCTGTATCACCGCCACTGGAAACATGGACACGCAAAATAGATAAACCATGCATGACCAAACAACTAAGACGAGGCAAAGCACATGTTTATACAAATGTAATAGTCCATCCGTAGCAACGCACGGGTAAAGACTATTATAATATTGATGTGTCCCAATAAATATTTGCTCACAAAACCATATAAGAGTAAGTGTTCCTATATTAACATATGGTAGAAAATTTCTAACATCTATTTAAGAAGATCTATAACAAGCCACATTCTCTCTCTTTTTTTAGTATTTTTAGGGGTCTACTTTTTTTGTATTGTCCCATATTCTTCCTTGCCTGGTTGGTTGTTGTATACATACAGGCCGCCACTTCTCGCGTTTCTGATTTCCTCAAAAAAAAACTTCTCTCCTCATCTCTGTTCCTCTACGCAACAAATCGCCACCCCCACAACCCCTTAGCGGAGTGTGTGAGAATTGGACTCCAATAACATCTTTTTTTCTCTCTCATCCTTACATGACGAACCTTGGCCTCTAACTGAACAACAACCTCAACATTCTCCCAACCCGGTGGCAAGTATGAGATGACACTAATGACCGTCGTCTATGCAAGAGAGGATGCTACACACAATGATGAAGATTCATACAATTAGGGATATTAAAACTGAGCCAAGGCGATCTTGGGCGATAGTGGCGGCGGCCTAGGGTTTTAACCCTAGCCGCCGCCGGTGATATCTGCAGCTTCATCGTTGCCGCCGGCAAAGATTCGACGGATCCTCGCCTCCTCTAGGTGTCGTTCTGGCACTAGGAGGGGTGGGGACCTCGGACTTGCGCACGGCGCTTTTCGAAGGTCCTTAATGGTAGAGTTTGGTTTTGGTCGTCATCTTCTTCGTTAATGGAGATGGTATCGTCTGCAATAAGTGATCTTCCACGCTTCGTTCGACGGCGAGATACCCTTCCCGACGTCAATGGTGGCTTTGGAAGATTAAGTCTGTCTAGGTATGGTTCTTCAGATCTTGCTTCGCCAGATCAATCTTGGATTGTTTCTCATGGTTGCCGTGAGGAGATTTGTCCTCGCAATATCTATCCCGCCTACTACGTCTTCGGCAATGGTGATTCGTTCTCTTGGCTCCCAACGACGTCGACAAAGTGGTTCGGTTATTTGTTCCTGGAATATCAGTGGTGGTGCTCTTGCCGATGTTGCTTGATTAATTTAATGGCTGCGTGCGTGCACAAAGCCTTGGCATTGCGGCTCAAAATTAAAAAGGGAGAACCTTCGGTGGTATTCACAGGTCTGTGGTTTGGTGGTGTTGGCGTTGTTCTATGGCTGCCTTCAGAAAAGTACAAGATTGTGTCATGGATGAAGAAAGGGCTTAGAGATCTCATAGATTTGCTAGTCTCTTTTAGTTTTATTTTTGTAATTGATATAATCGTGTACTCTTTGCTGGTTTAATATACTAGTTGGCATGTACGTGCAATGCACGTGTAATAAAAAAATGCTCGTCCTAATTAGCAGAAAATATTAAACATATATTTTTAACAAAAAAAGTCTATTACATTCACTGTTATGGAATTTCATAACCCCGTCCGTGTTCTTTGTAAATTGCACAATTACCATTGCTAGTCTACACGCTAGATGATTTTTTCGAAATTATCCAGCATGTCAAGTGTCAACATGGCATCTTTTTAATAATTTCGTACAAAGATAGAATTAAATCTAATACTTAAGCTATTCTACTTGAATTAAATAAGTAGGATAAATCTTCATTGGCATGATCAGTAATAAGCATTGCTCAACTATTCTAATTCCTTCCTTTAGAGAACTCTCACGTAGCTCAGTGGTAGCAGCCGTGGCGCATGGTCGCACGGGCACCCAAGGGCGCGAGTTCGAGGACTCACCCCCCTATAAGAATAAGACAGCCAGGAGTCCCCCTGGTTGTTCTCATTTTTTTAATTCCTTCCTTTACATTTCTTCCCCTAACTACTCAACTTCTTAACCAATCTTGATTGAAAACAGACAATACCAAATGAAATCAGCAGATGGCCATGCTGCCCATATATCAAATCACCCTTGTATATCTCACGGTGTACTGATCACAGTGCGTCACCAAGAACATAAGCATTCAGAGGGTAGTCCAATTCACAAAATTTCTAAGCATTTACCTTGGCAATAAGACAGCTGTTAAGCATGCAGTTAGTAGAATATCAAACTCGTTTCACTGCCTCCTTGACCAAGCTAGCTATGGAACAGTGGCGGCATGGGAACCACATCCTCTGCATCATATGCATCTCTGCCGGCAGTCCATGTCGCGTCGACCGTGCGGCCGTCCTGAAGATTAGCAGCTGGTTGAATTCCTCTAGTCGGATCATCACAACCTGCTACACCGCGGGGGCCGGCCTCACCCGAGATAGACAAGGCCAGGTACTCCTCGGCGTCCTCCGGTGACTTGATGATCGGCATGTCCGCCTGATTGCCACGGGGAGTTCCACTACTCCACAATCCCCATCGTCTCCTTGTCTCAGTGACGCTCCACGCTAGGCAGAGGGCAGCGCCGGCCAGCTAGACAAAGGGCTGCGCCGGTCGGTTGTACAGTACATGCTCGCGACCGTCGTCTGTCCGTCACCACGCGGCCGGCGGAAGCGCGGGGTAAATGGCAGAGCAAACGGCCGGCGACTCAGTTGAGGTGTTTATTTTAGCGGTGGCAATTCCCGTAATTACAACAAAAACGAAAATGTGCGTTGAGTTGTCAAACATCGGAGCGATCTGGTACGTTGATCAAATATTGAACGGCACAGATTTAATGTATCAACACAAGTTTGCTCTTTTAATAGTAGTATAGATGTGGAAAATTCAAACAAAAAAAAAACTGAGCCAACTAGGAGGTCTCTCACGCATCCCTCACGATTAGCAATTTTAACCATCGGATTTTGTCACCTAATTGTTTTTGTCCGTTAGATACGCATCAATTCCGCACTATCCTAGGATGCAGCTCTGGGCAGCAAATTGGCCCATTGTGGTTAATTGGACCCAAACCTGACAAGAGCCCATACAGAGACCTGAGCTTATTTCCAAGCGAAGCAAACCCGATTCTGATCGAGAGAAAAAAAAGTACGACGGGAGGATTTGGGATGCGATGCGTCAGGGAGGACGGACGAGACGATTCAGGCGATGAGGCGGCGGCGCGGCGCCTCTCCCCCGAACACGATCCCGTGCAGCAGCGCCTCTTCCTGTCCCCTATCTCATGCGGCGGCGCCTCTCCCCACATCTTGACCTCGTGCGCTCCCGCTGCGCCGGTAAGCCCACGCCGCCGCTGCGTGCGAGCCTTCCAACGCGCCTGGCTGATCTCCCCCTGTCTCCGTCCGCTCCTTGGCCGCCGGAGCCGCTGCGCTCATGCGGCTCAGCCACGGCTGGGAGGAGAAGCCTCTGCAGCCGGTGTTCAGGGATCACGTCGCCGGCGGCGCCGCGTTCAGGGCTACGAGGTGGGCTTCCGTCCTCCAGCGCCAGTGCGAGCGCCTCGCCAGCGAGCTCGCCCGCAACATCGCTGACCAAGGTAAGGCAAGTTTTTCTCCCTTTCTCTTTTTCTCGGATTTTGCTTCCTTCCTCTGGTAACCATGCCAAAGGGGACATCATCAACAATTGGACCAACCGGAAGGCTTATTATCCTTGTTATCCTATATTTTAGTCCAGGTATATATGCAGATCCACAATTAATCATGCATATGTGTGTGGTTTAATATATGTGTAGCTTTTGATGTTTGTTGATGCCCATGATCAGATCTAACAATGCAGTCTGTGAAAGAAACGAAGCATGCATTCGTTTCAGAGCTTGCTGCTAACTTTGTACATGCCAGTTTGCAAAAGTACTACGTAATACTTAGGGTAAACTAATCTGGCTTCTTTTTTGTCTTAAGGTATTGGAGAGCTTGGAAAATCCAATCTACTCAGAAGAGCGACCTGTTCGGCTGACGGATGCAATGTGAAAGAGATGCGGCAGCGAGAGACGAATAGTTCATGCGCTTCCTCTACTTCCCCGACCTTTCCTGTGCAAAATATACCGCGCTGCCACCACCCACTGACTAGAACCTCCATGTACCTCGACGTGGACCAAATGTGCTCCTCCGAGTGGTGGAGTCTTCAAGCACGCCGCTGACCAAGGCAAGGAGGATGCTCTCCCTCAAGCCCAGCCCACCACGTGTGACATATGGTGAACCCTAGGGCCTCCGCCGTGACCTGCTGCTCGCTTCATCTTCTCCCGCATTGCAGGACCAGTCCCCCTATCCACTGTGACATGCCACCTTGCCAAGGTTTTTGAGTCGACAAGTCGTTTAGGGGTAGCGACTCTTGACTAGTCGTGACTAGTCAAGACTCATGGTCGACTAGTCGACATGAGTAGTTTAGCAATAGGTACTATAAAATTACCATATTATATGTATAATTATAGATAAGTATATACTTATTAATAGTCTATAATACAAACCTGGGCATCTCCATATTATATGGTAGCAAATAAAGAAGTTCAACCATGAAATTAAGACACAACAGGTCAGGTCCAACGTTAAGTTACGTGCAATCATATCCAAATGCAAGTAAATAAGTTCAACATTGGAAAAAATTGGGGCGATCTAGGTTTCACCGGGGGCTGGGCAAGCAATATTGGAAAAAATATGACGGGCGGGGCCAACTTTAAGTCGTTCTTTGACTCAAAAACCTGGACTAGTCGAGACTAGTCTATTGAGTCGTTTGACTCAACCAATTAGTCGAGTCGAGATGCTGAGTCGGACTTCATTTTGCGACTCATCGACTAGTCGTCGACTAGTCGTGACTAGTCGCTCGACTCTAAAACCATGCACCTTGCCCAACGAGGCGACGACAGTGCCACCAAAATCGGCGGCCACAAGCACGTCGCTGACCAACGTACTTCATCAACTCGGGTCTACCTCATGCGACACCCTAGGTGTGTATTCACAACAACTCCATGGAAGATCGCGAGTCCATTACTTGGTTAAATTTTCTTGGGAGAGTACTTGGTTAATTTCTGGAGAGATTATGCATTTTTGATTTTTGATCATGGGATGCTTGATGATTTGCTTGCAGGTAGATTTATAAAGAGGGAGAGTACTTGGTTAATTTCTGGAGTGATTATGCATTTTTGATCTATGATCATGGGATGCTTGATGATTTGCTTGCAGGTAGATTTATAAAGCCAGACAGCAGTTGACCTCCAGATTGTATCTCTCCCCTTTCCCGGTTGCTCCCCTGCTATATGTGCTATATGGAGGTGTGAAATTGGTTTTTTGTTTTAGGTGGACGTAGTGCCCTTCAAGTTTAGCATTGCGTTTAAAACAACAGAACATAACAAGAGTAAAACACACCTGCTAATGGTACTATTATTGGCAATAATGTACTTATGTTCAACATCATTTCCTTATTTCCTGCTCGAGGTGATTATGTTATCTTATCTATAGACTGTTGATCTCCAATTTAGATTACGGAACTTTGCGTGTGTTATGTTTATAACTTGGTCTACTGGTTAATGTTCTATAAAGATGAACCATCAGTTTTCAGAAACATGAAGAACCACAATTTCAGCAATATGGCAGGGAAGGGCAAAGGTAAGACGAGCAGTAAATAATATTAGCGTCTACAGGCACAATCGTAGCAGTTTTTCACAATGCTTAGCCTCTCCTTTTGAGATTACACATCTGTCGTGTCAGATATTTTGTTCAGTGCATAGCTTGATCTACATCTTTAGAGGTTACTGAATCTTAGCCCTCCTATGCAGCATCTATAGTAAATTTAGTTTGCATGTTAAAATCCTGTCATGTACAAAAATCTGTAACCATGATCAGTTTAGAGTGTTGCATGTCGTATAATTTTTCTCTGGAAATTATTTGCTTTTTTTATTGCGCTCAACCTGTACTGTATCATTTTAATTATCTTGCATGGGTGCTTTTGCGGCATCTTTTCATATTTCTAGGAAATAGTGCCACTATTTTTTTATAGATCTAATTTGAGGTTCTCCACTTAATACTCATACTCCTACAATCAATTTATACTTATATACTGTAGCACTGTTTTTTGTAGGTTGAACAAAGTCACATACCCGAGAAAGATTAAAGCCAGATTTTTTCAACGTGCAGGGTATTATCTTTGCATATGTTCTTTATACTGTTGGAAATTCAGCAGCCGGACCTACTAGGCAACCATTGCTGGTAATGGTGGGAGGATTTAGGCGTGTGTGTGTTGGCAGTTTATCAAAATCATGTTGGGCATCGAGGGAAGTGATTATGACTTATGAGCACAAGAGGTGGTTTTAATTGTCTAATTTGTACAATAAATAGTTGGTGTGCAAGTGGAAGAAAGTGAAAGAGAAAATATTGAACATAACACCTTCTTCCGTTAGTACTGTTAGTTGATTCAACATGCATGTGTCAAACTTTCTAATTAATTCAGGTTATATATTGGAATAGGCTGCCATATTTCATTAGCCATGACCGATCATTTGCTTTTAGGGTTAAGAAATATTGGGATAACGGTATCTGTACTTCTATTGCACTTGCAGATTAGTTAGGGTCACTATCAGGAGTGTGCATTTGGTAATTAAAGGAAAGAGTCCACGCGTGGTTGGTTAACCTTGCCAGAAGTTAACAAGTGGCTCAAACCGAAGTAGAATGAGACAGTCCCTGGAAAGAGAGAAGTTGCATCACTCAAGTCAATAGTTCATCGACAAAATCACTCTCCGTATTCAGCACTCTATTGGCCATACCTATAAAGATCACCCACATCCCATCTAGGTAAGTCTTATTAATTCAGGTTATATATTGCAATAGGCCACTACATTTTAATAACCATGACTTGTCATTTGCATTGGAAGTTCAGGGATATTGGTATGATGGTATCTGTACTTCCATTTGCAACTTTTGGAGAATAGTAGCGTATCTTTTGTGTGCTTTATCAAAACAATTGTGTTCACATTTAAAAATAAATGCTATCCATGGGTAAGCACCCAGGCATATTTTTATAGAAGGGGAGCTATGAGCAACAACTTGCGGTGTTCGAGACTCGAACCCGGGTCGTTAGGCTACCGAGCGCACTCCATGCTCAGCTAACCATCTGACCCTCTGGTCAGGCTCTTGTGTTCACATTTATCATTATTTACTGTGAATAAAGGGTAGCACACAACTTTATCATTATTTATCTAATGGACGGGCGCTGCAACGCGCGCCTAAATGATCTAGTTTGCATTAGAATGAGATCATTGGTCAATGTGTAGCATGCCACACAAGCCATTTTTCAGCATCGTCGTTGAACATAGAAGGACGAATAAATATTTTCATTGACATAATATTTTAATATATAATACGACCCATTGTTACCACAACCATGATTATTATTTCCCAAGTGAGAGAAGATATAAGAAAACGACAATGGATGGAATGGGAGAGAAACAAATAAATAATGATGCATTGGCCGAGAAACTACATGCAGGGATAAGGAAAAATGGGGGTAGAGAAAAGAAGAAACCATATTCTTATGTCTGTGGTATAAACATGGTCAGACAAATTAGGTAAATGTTTATACAAATGTAATAGTCAATCTGTAGCAATGCACGGTAACAGACTATTACGACGGGCTCAAATGAATTTTTGCTCACAAGACTATATAGGAGTAAGTGTTCCTATATTAACATATGGCATATTTCTAACATCTACTTAAGAAGATCTATAAAAATCACAAACTTTAATATGCCGGTAATACATATACACGTCACATTCTCTAATTTTTTTTTAGAGGCCTAGTTTTTTTAGGGGTGCCTATTTTTTGCCTGTTTGGTTGTTGTATACACCTCGGGCGCGTATGGTAGGCTGCATGGCCTTTTGCGCCCCGCAGATTAGGTTGCGCAGGGCCTGGTCTGGCAAAAGCATCCTCTGGGCCATGTTGTGCATGCCGTTTGGTAGCCTGCATGCTTCTAGGCCAGGCCCGCATTATGCAAGCCTACCAAACAACATGTTTGTGTTCCTGTGATAGTTACTCTCACCTTTTTGGACATGGGTGGAGTTACCTCCCACCACTCTAAGTGATAGACATGTGACAAGCGGCCGTGGTGGCGTAGGTCTCCGGCGAAGGATGCGGCGAGCATGACGATGGTGTGTGCGGCGGCGGCGGAGGTCGCCGGCGAAGGTCGCGGCGAGGACGACGACGACGCGGGCGGCAGCAACGGCGGAGCTTGTCCACGAAGAGAAAGGTGAGCCCACTAGCTGCTGCAACAACGACGGAGTTCATGACGGCAAGCGGAGGTTGAAGAAGTCCTATACAACAAGTATAGTCTAAATACGCGCACATAAGGCACAAGATCTTTTTATCTACGATCATCGAAACGAAAAACTTACAACACGAGAGTTGTGTGAAATGACGAGATAAATCTATTCCTAAAAGGAAACTTCCAACGGTCGAGTGTGTGCGATTAATTTGGTGAAATTCGTTAAAATATATTCAAACATGAACACAAAATTAAAAGTTAACAATTAACGAAAGTCAAAACTGATTGTCAGAATGGAACCACATCATTAACGCACATCATTTTCGTATATATCTTATTTTGATTCGAGCACTGTAGCATTAGATTAGTTGGAATGAAGGAGTACAGGTAAGTAGGGTGAGGGGAAGCCATGCTCACCTAGGAGCTTGCAATCCGAGCTCCTCTCCCCAAAGCTCTCCTTCCCCATCTTGAGAGTCGACCTCCGCCCCTAGATCTCATCCCCGACTCGCTCCCCTCTCCTCTCCGGCGGCGGTGTCGGCCGGTGCGGACGAGGATGCGCAGCGCGGGCTGTAGATAGTAGGGTTAGGATTAGATCTAGATATGTAGTGGTTGCTTTTGGAGTTACCGTGGCGGATGCCCGTTTGCTTTTCTTCTTCTTCCTCCTCGGCTGGTCTCTGGCGACTCGCAGCGATGCTGGAGCCAGGCCTCTTCCTTTCTACACGTCGGATCCATGGAGGATCTCTTGCAGGGATGTAGATGGTCAAGGCCGATTCAATAAATTCGCTTGCTGTATCTCCTGCTCTGCAGATCGTGGGATGTGGCGGTGGCATCTTCCCCAGGCTGGCCGTGGCGGCGAGGAGCGGAAGAGGCACTGCTGCTCTTCCTCAACATCGGCGGAGTGGGCCTTGCTGCATCCCAGAGCTCCACACACGGTGGTCTTGTTCACCGCCGCGATCAATGGCCAAGAAGGTGGCCAATCTTCAACCTCCAAGATGGAGGTCTGCTGGATCCGACGCTGGAGCTCGGCTACTCGATGCATCCAAGTGGTTCGTCCCCGGCTGCGTCGAGTTTGCCGGCGTCAGTGGTCAATCGCCGGAAGGGAGCGCCCGAGTGTTTCTCGCTCCGATCTCGGTGCTTCACACACCTGGAGAACGCCGGCGACTGGTGGCAACGCAACCCTAGGACCTGATTGCGTTTTATTTTTTGTTCTAGGGTGTTTTCTATAAAAGCACTGGCCTTATCTTCGAATATTAGGTTTCCTAGGGCAATAGATGTAAAGGGCCTAAGTGCAAATATGTACCTGCCACGTGGTTTAATATAAATGCAGCACCGGGGTCTCTGGACCCCACTCCTTGTACAAAAAAAAAACCTAGGAGCTTGCAAAAGGAGGCCTGACTCCACGGGCAGGCTGAATGCCTTCTGGACCTGGCCAAACGCTGATTTGCGAAACGCGCTGGTGGTTCGGGACCAATCACCATGCCATTACAACCGGCGGGCCTGGCCTGGAAAAAAGAAGAAAAAAAACTTCTCTCGTCGTCTCTGTCGTCATCCCCTCTGTTCCTCTACGCACCAAATCGCCGCCCCCACAACCCCTAGATCGCCGCCGCTCGCCGGCCGATTCTTGCCGCCTCCGCCGGCCGTCTATGCTGGGCGCTACCTACTCTGCTTCTTCTTTTTCTCTATGCCGACGGCCCATGTCTCACCCCAGCCTGCTGTGCGCCCAAGCAGCTTGGTGGACCTATCTGACCGGGAAGAATGCCACATCGAAGCACACCATCGTCTACTCCTCCATGTCCAGGATTGTTCACCGGATGATCCAAAAGGTGATACATTCAGACTTTATTTGCACTTGCTTTCTACATATGGTCTTATGTTGTTTTAATGTTAGCTTAATACATGGGCTGGTACTACTCTGCTACCACAGTACCACACTGAACACTTACTATTTCTTAGAAAATGGATTATGAACCGATTGACAAATATGTGGGTTATGCAATTTGACAACCTCGAAATCATTTGCAAAAGCTACGCCATCTTTCCTGGGGAGAAGAACTATATATGTGGGTTGAGTTTAAAAGATGTCATCTCTTTCCTTTCAGACCGTACAATTGTTGGAGGGCCATGACCAAGTCATCTTTATAATTTCTGAACAACGCTATAGAAAATCCCCAACATCATATGGACCGAAAGCCTTCTTGCCATGCATTTCCATAACAACCGCCCTGATTTCCTCTTCAGAGAATTGGGCATCCAAATGCGCCAGATTAAAAATTTGGAGCCCAATGAAACCCTAGTTGAGGCCAAAACTTCGTCTTCATTTTTGCCGATCAGATTTTAGAAATGCTTCAAAAGGATCTCAGGTTTCGGAGCGTGATCATTGACCTCTCCAAGGTTGCCATCCAGAGTTGGGATGTGGTTTTTCCTTCATCATCCATTTGTCGGCAAGTAAATTAATCCAGAAATTCACACATCCCTCCTTGATCCATACCATTCTAGATCTTTATCGCCATTTAATTCTATCTAGACCATTTGTAGTTGCTTGGGCTTATTTTGACTTGCATTGATTTTGTCAATTTAGCGGTTGGTTGCCACATAGGATTGAATGCGACCCCTGATAAAATGATTTATTCAGACGACAAATTTTTTCACAATCCTCAACTCACAAGAGTTTTTTAATGTCCAATTCAATTACTAGAGAGTACAACTTCAGTTTAGTGGAAAGTACAACTTGCACTTCTTTAGAGAAGTGTGTTTTAACTTAAGTAAAAACATATAGTTGTTAACATTTTTGTATATAATGAATTTACGTTTCTCAAACTAAACATACCCATGCGAGTGAGGTGTGGATGGACAAAAAGCTAAAATAAAATACCACCTATATATCAAGAATTTTTTTTTAAAATAATATTTTTTAAAACACTTATTCGAGAAGTAGCACGTTGTTTGAAAATTGTTGAAAACTAGCGCGCCGTCGGCAATGGCCGTGCCGAAAGAGCTGGTTGCATGCACAGTGCCGAAACCCTTGTTTCGGCATGGCTCTCGCCGAAACCTGCGCGATCTGCATGCACGGCCCTGACGAAAAGCCTGTTTCGTCACCCGTCATGACGAAAGTCGCCTGGCTGCCTCGCGCCTGCACGAGCTGATCATGCATGCATGCAATCGATCCTTGATCACCACCAGCTGACCACGCATGCGATTGCTGTACTTAGCATTAGCTCTGCTTAGCATGCAAATCGCATGCACCGTACTATATTGGTCAAATGCTCCTCCACATGAGACAAATCGCATGGACCGTACTAATTAAATGCTCTGCTTAGCATTAGCTTGATGACTGTCGGCCACCATTTTTTTATCCGCATATTTTCCTCTAATCAAAATTGTAATTTCACCGTTGTGTTGATGGCTGTAAGAATTGGGTCGCGGCTGTCCCGTCAATATTGGTTATGGAGAAATTATAATCTCCGCGAGTCGAATAAATGCTATGGCGTAGTGGAACCGTCCATTACTTCTTAAAACCCGATTCTGCTATGTCCCTACAACATAGACACCTCTCTCTCGCTCCCTGCTAGTGATTAGCCAAGATTTCTCGAAGCTGGGAATCGCATGAGCGTACTCAGTCGTCGCCCGACGGACCCGCCATCAGCGTCGGTCTGTTGACGGGTCGGGGCACACGTTGGCGCAGTCCAGCGGCGATGACGAGCTCGCCGGTTGGATGGATGAGATCAGGACGATGAAGGTGCCGAAGGTTGATTCCGACGAGGAGTCGACCGAGGAGGAGGAGGAGGACGACGGCGACTAATACCAGGACGAGTATTGAGGATGACACTTCGACATTTTTGGTTGAGATCCTGAAAATGTCATGAGGAACGAGGAATCATGAGGAAAAAATATGCGGATAAAATATCTAATGGAATGAGACGGCTCCACATTGCGGAAAAATGGAGGCGACTCCACTCTAATGGAACCTGCCGCTTTTTCGTTGAACAGATTCATAAGTGTATAAGTGTAGCTGGTCTAATGCTAAGCAGAACAATTAATTAGTACGTGCATGAGATTTGTATCATGTGGAGGAGGAGCTCGTGCATGTATTGCTACTAGGTTGATCGATAATGCATGTGCATGTGCATGTGCTAGTGCTAATGCTGCGATCGCAGGCGTCAGTGCGTTGTCAGCTGGGGTGAGTCGTGACCAAGGATCGCATGCATGCGAGGCAGCCAGACGACTTTCTTTCGGCACGTGTAATGCCGAAACAGGCAGCCAGACGACTTTCTTTCGGTACGTGTAATGCCGAAACAAGGGTTTCGGCACGGTGCATGTCGAAACCAGCTCTTTCGGCACGGCCGCTGCCGACGGCGCGCTAGTTTTCAACAACTTTTAAACAGCGTGCTACTTCTCGAATAAGTGTTTAAAAAAATATTATTAAAAAAAAATTCTGACATCAATGAATTATAATACAATCATCGCATCATGCCTGCCTACTAAAGAGACGCTTGGTATAGGTGTTCTGCCATAAGCCAAAGGATGGTAGTCATCTCGCCACCACTGTTAAGCTTCCGGGCATGGGAATTCCTGCTGCACTTGTTGCTTGCGTAGACGAGAATGTCCATCCACACGTCATGGACAAGCTGAAACATGTCGGCCGTGCCATTCCTCTCCTCCTCCAGCAGTTGCTTGGCAAGTCGAGCCACGTGAGTAAGACGAGGAGCAGTGTGGCTCAACTCCCGGTTCTCATACTCATCGTACAAGTTGTTGGCGAGGTCCTCTATCTCGACGGCCCTGGAACGGCTGCTGGAGCCCGGTGCGTCGTGAACGCGGAACAGATTCTTGATCCTACCATCGCATCGACGGCCCGGGTACATAGCATTATTGTCCGATCGCATGTTGACCAGTTTCTCGCAGGTTCGTTGGTACAACCTGTTCTGGGGTTGGCCTGGCAACATATAGGGGCGTTCCACCAGCAGGAACATCATGTAGTCGGACAACAATTTGATGATGTCCACACAATCTCTCCTGGCCTTGGCCCTCTCACTCTTGGCCAGGAAAACATCAGTGCCGATGTGCCAGATGATGACGCCCTCCTGGAACTCGACGCCGAGGGACTCCTTAAGAATGCCTTCGTCTTTGTACAATCCACGACGGTACAGCGGGTCCTCGCCCCACTTCTTCCTGAGCATGCCCGTGTTGAACTGTCCCTTGTCGTATAGCCGTTGCATATAAGTAGAGATGGATATTTTCACTGGAATTGGAAGTTTAACTGTCCCTGCGTAATGCTTCCTGTTCCACCACTCATTGGGTCCAATCATCTCTGCAATCCTTCCGAGCAGAGGGGTGGTGAGTGGTGTGTAGGCAGGGCGAGTGCAGAAGTGCAACATGTTGTACTGCCCGATATTGTTCGACCACCTCCTTGATTTGTACCAGCTGCTACTGTAGCAGCCCCTCCCTTGAGAATATGGTGAAGAGACAGAACCAGGCGCCGAAACTTGTCCCATCTTCCGGTGCACAGGGCTGTGTACTTAAGCCAGTGCCACCTGGTGGTACTCAGGAACGCGAATGTCCATGACGACCCTAGCGCGTTCACCAGTGACATCGTCTCCATGAACAAGGCGCCACCCAACAAGACAGATGATGACAATGTCGTCCCTATTGTAGCCGCCCTTGTCAGTGAACTGGAACAGCAGAATCGATGCGGCAGCGATGAGCGGCGAGACTAGGCGGATCAGGTAGCCGAACAAGTTGTGGACCACGGACGCCTTGGTGTATAGGAGGTCATACATGAGGGAGAGCTCGATCTCCATCAGCGCCCATAACTCGACTCTGTCCATCATTTTGGCAGTGTACTCTTCGTGGCCTTCGATGGTGTCCTTCTCGATCACCGAGGAATCAACGATGGCACGCTTGCAGATGTGGAACAGCGAGTGTGCTCGTCGCACGAGGAGCTCATCCTTCGACGCATCGATATCGTCCTGAGGGTGGACATGGTTGTGGATGGCGGGACGCTGCGTCTTGAGGGAGGCACCTATGCACTCCAGGGTTCCACACTTGAGTGCCCACGTCCTTTCCCCATACTTGACGACACCGAGGCCGAACATCAAGACGGAGGCGAGCCTGAGCAAGTTGCCGCCTGCAATGTTCTTGTAGAGGAGGACATAGGCTGCTCCGAGGACCTGTACGAGG
This sequence comes from Poa pratensis, assembly GCA_947311845.1. Classification (NCBI taxonomy): domain Eukaryota; kingdom Viridiplantae; phylum Streptophyta; class Magnoliopsida; order Poales; family Poaceae; genus Poa; species Poa pratensis. The sequence goes on along the minus strand of CAMZMU010000093.1, from coordinate 5,676,314 downwards.
ACGGTTTGGAGGTGGCGAAGCCAGAGCTGACTATCCTGGAGCGCGTAGGCGGTGATGTTGTCTGGGCCGCCGAGGTGCAACAGGAGGAACGGCGCCCAGAAAGTGACGAGCTGATGACGAGCTGATACTGGTGCGTGGTGGTGCTAAACGACAGGTGGCCAAGAGCATATATGGCTGTGGAGTCGGCCATGAGGTATGATAGCCAGAGGAGGAATCTTCTACCTCGGGCAGCTTCACGGTCGCGCCGGCAGATCCCGGCCAAGACAAAGACGGCGAACTGGAGTCCGAGGCTGAGGAGCACCAGGATTTGTATCGACCGGTGATTCCACTGCTCTGACAGCCCTCGAGCCATGTTATAAGCGCTCCTGTTTGCACTTCTGCACTGCCTGGAATGGAGGAAATTTGATAACTCTGTTTCAGATAACAATCTGAGATAAACCAAACAGTCCACAAGAATGCAAATGCATCGATTGTTAGTACATTCTCATGTTCAATAAAACGTGAATTCCGAGGCTATGTAAGCATGTCTTCCACTTGCTAATCCTCAGTTTTCTAAAAAATTCGTAGATCTCACCCATCTAAAGTTGCTCATTTTGCACAGTATGTGTTCCCCTCACAAATGTACTTTTGGAACTAGTGCTCGATTGATTGAAATTCACAAGCTATGTTGTATACATACCAGCCGGGCAGGAGTAATGTTGCAGCAAGCAGCTCGCAGGTCGGAAATCAGTCGATGTTGTCCCCGACAGAGGAGACGGCCGCAGCCCGCAGGCCGGTGGCGAAGCAAGAAATTCACGGCGGAAAAGGCAGGGAGGAGCAGTGGAGGGCAATACTAACCAGCAGATGTTCCAAGTCCATCGGTAACTCGCTTGTATCTCCTTTAAGATAGGGATAGCTCGATAAGGAACCTTGGTGGTTTGTAGTTCTACATTTGCAGAACTTGGTGCTAGGCTGGCAAGATCCAGTAGACTACAGTACACCTGCAGAGAGACAAAGATTGCAATGATTAAGATTAGGTTGAGGAAGTTACTACACAGTGGGATCCCTTAGCTTGGCCAGAGGCTGCTAGACCTGTATCTCGCCGCTCTGCTCTGGATACATGGTACTGAATTGCATGGTCCCGTTAGAGTGCAAGTGGGCGCAGGACGTTCCAAGAGGTAAGGTGCATACAACTTGTGATAAACAGGTTCCGAGTTCACAAGATAAATAATTACAGTATGTTCCTGTCTCCGTTGCCCAAGTTATACTCTGGAGGAGTAGGGACAAGATATTGGGTAGTAGTTTTCTTTTGTACTTCATTTAGTCGGTTCACAAACATATTGTAACATTTGCTGGTGGAGGGATATTATAAGTTAATTGTACTACTACCCATAGATTCCTCTGAATCAAAGATGGCCGAGTTAATATCTTAATGGTGAAGGGATAACCCTTCACAATGTTTACTTATATATCTTAGTGGTGCAGGGATATATTATTGAAGTCTGATGAATGTGAATTGGGGAAATTTCTGGAATCCTTACTCCTTCTCTATTCCACACAGGGTAAAATATACAAAGTACATTTTACATTCTCATCCCTCCTATACTTCTAGTATTACACATAAGTATACCAACACTCCCCCCTCAAGATGAGGTGAACATGTCAATGAGCCTCATCTTGCTACAAATATTCACAAATGAAACTACACTCACACCTTTTGTCAAGATATCTGCTAGTTGACATGATGACCTAACATAAGTAATTTTGAGTACACCTTCATCTAGCTTCTCCTTAATAAAGTGTCTATCTATCTCGACATGCTTAGTTCGATCATGATGAAGCGGATTGTGAACCATGTTAATAGCAGCTTGGTTATCACAATACAAGCAAATATGTATGTCAACAATCAGTCCAAGCTCTGACAATAGTATTCTCAACCACATCAGTTCACACAAACCTGATGCCATAGATCTGAACTCAGCTTCAGCTGTTGAACGTGCAACTACACTCTCTTTTTTAGTCTGCCAGCTAACTAAATTTCCACCCAAAAACATCCAATAGCCAATGGTTGACTTTCTGTCATCTAGACATCCAGCCCAATCAGCATCAGTATATCCTTCTATTTTAAGATGCCCATAATTAGAAAATAAAATTCCTTTACCTGGGCACCCTTTTAGATACCTTAAAATTCTGTATACAACATCCATATGGCTAGTTCTAGGGTCATGCATGTATCTGCTCACAATGCCAACCGCATATGCAATATCTGGTCTAGTATGTGACAAATAAATTAAGCGCCCCACCAATCTTTGATATCTACCTTTGTCCACTGACTCACCAGAATCCGCTAATATTTGAAGATTTTGCTCAACAGGTGTGGGTGCTGGTCTACATTCTAGCATTCCAGTCTCAGCAAGTAAATCAAGTGCATACTTTCTTTGAGAGAGATAAATACCTTGTGCACCATAAACAACCTCAATCCCAAGAAAGTAGTGAAGATATCCCAGGTCTTTGACTTCAAATGAACATGCCAATGCCTTCTTTAACCTCGATATCTCTTCATCATCATTACCTGTATTACAATGTCATCAACATAAACAACCAGAATGGTAACCTTGTCCTTATAGCACTTAAAAAATAAAGTATGATCTGCATTGCTTTGTCGATAGCCCAGCTTGCACACTTCATTTCTAAACCTCCCAAACCAGGCTCTAGGTGATTGTTTAAGCCCATACAAGGATTTCTTTAATTTACACACCTTGCCTTCAGTCTCTTTACTACTAAACCCTGGTGGAATCTCCATATACACTTCTTCTGTAAGTCTCCATGAAGAAAAGCATTTTTAACATCCATTTGATACAATTTCCACTTATTATTTGCTGCTATCGATATGAGCGCCCTGACGGTGTTCATTTTTGCCACAGGTGCGAAGGTTTCATCATAATCTACCCCATATGTTTGACTGTACCCTTTGGCCACCAACCTGGCCTTATACCTTTCTACCTTTCCCTCTGAATTTTGTTTTACAGTAAATACCCACTTAACCAACAACCCTTTTATTAGGAGGAAGTGTAGTAAGTACCCACGTGTTATTCTTGTCAAGTGCTGCCATTTCTTCCAGCATGGCATCTCTCCATTTAGGGCACCTCTTCGCTTCCTGCCAGTCATAGGGAATAGGTACAGCCGAGTCAAGTGCAGCAATAAAGGCTTTATACTGAGGTCCCATAGAAGAATATGAATATGAGACATAATTAGAAATATCGTATTGGGACAAATGTGGTGGCAGTTTCCAATAGTGGAGCGAGATTGTTTCCTCTGAGCTATAGGGATATCAAGATCATCAAATGGAACAAAATTGTACCATCACTTGTAGAGGGACTTGAACTTGAGTCATGCAAATCTGGCTGTACTCCAGCTTCAGGATTCAGACTCAATGAGATTTCTTCCTCCCTTGCACCTGATCATTCTCAGCTCTCCGTCTCCGTGAGTACACCTGAAGGTTTTGTGGCCACCTTGATCCTTCAGTTTGATACTCTTGCTGCTCCCCCTGAGTGTCATCTTGTTCAGCATTTGATGTATCTTCATCTCTACCATCAGGCTCGTCTCCAGCTGGAATTACTCCAACAATCATTTTCCTAGATGTTGCTTCATTATTTCCTTCTTCTTCATCTCCCCCTGTCTCGTTCGTACCTGAATTATCATTAACATATAATCAGGAAAAAATCAGTTAAATCCACCGATTCTCCATAAAATGGTTGATATTCTCTAAACACCACATCCATGCTTACAAACATCCGTCACTCTGATGGGCACCAACATTTATATCCCTTTGTTTTCCTGAATATCCCACAAACACACACTTTAGAGCTCTTGGATCAAGCTTGCTCACAGAGGGTCTATAATCTTTCACAAACACACACACCCGAATACCTTTGGTGGAACCACATAAGAAATCCCACCGGTTAAACATTCTATTGGGGTTTTATACCCAAGCACTCTAGATGGCATTCTATTTATCAGATAAGCTGCTGTCATCACTGCCTCACTCCACAGAAATTTTGGAACATTCATAGTCATCATTAGACACCGGGTAACCTCCAAAAGGTGTCTATTTTTCCTTTCAGCCAAGCCATTTTGTTCAGAGGTACCTGGACAAGTTGTCTGATGAATAATCCCAAAACTGGACAAGTACCTATCAAATTCCCTGTTCACATACTCGGTCCCATTTCGGTACGAAATATTTTCATGCATGCATTATATTGTGTCTTGATCATATTATGAAAATCAACGAAGCATTCAAACACATCATCCTTGTTCTTCAACACATAAACCCAAGTAACTCTAGTACAACAGTCAATGAAGGTAACAAATGAGCGATAACCATTTAGAGCTGAAACTCTACTAGGACCCCAGACATCAGAATGAATAACTTCCAGTGGTGTTGCACTTCGATTATCAGATGGCACATAAGAGCTTCTAGTTTGCTTTCCAAATTGACATGCATCACATACTAGTTTCTCCTTCTTAACTTTATTATAAAGATCATGATAAAGCTGACTCAGAATAGGGAATGACATATGACCCAACCTGCGATGTTGCAGTAGAAACTCTTCTAATGGTGAAGAAGATAGAACAGCTGCAACAGAAGGCGACACTTCCTTGTCCAGGTAATATAAACCATCACGTAAGCTCCCCATCCCAAGTTTTTTTTCCAGTTTCAAGATCCTGAAATATACACCATGATGGGAAGAAAATAGCAGCACAATTAAGTTCTCGTGTGATACAACTTATGGACATGAGATTAATTGGGAATGTGGGAACATGGAGCACAGATGAGAGTGACAAGTTAGGATTGCATATAACTTTCCCTGAACCCATGATGGCTTGAGCTGAACCATTGGCCAATTTAACACTTTGATTACCTATCTCAGGAACGTATCATGAAATTCTCCATAGGAACCTGCCATATGTCGAGATGCACCTGAATCAATCAGCCATGGTGCACCTTTGCGATTAGACCAAACAGGAGTTGAGATATTACTACAATGCCTAGCACAGGTAGCAGCAGCTTTACAAATTTTCTTATCACCCTGGTCTATACCTTTGACCTGGTACCATTTTTTGAACTGGTACCATTTTTCCAGATCATCAACAGTCATCCGGACAGTGACCGTAGACCCTCTACCAGCACATACTCCACTGACACTAAAGGACGTACAGCTCCACAACATTCCAAACACCACGAAATGCAAAATTTACATTCCCACAGCTTGTCACTGGACACAGCCAATCCCCACTTCTCTGCCAAGACTTTGCAACGCAATCATGCATACTGGAACCATAACCACGTCCTCTTGACATATTCCCTTGTTTGTTCATCCCTCTAAATCACCTTGAACTCACAAATGAGAAGTACTAACAGCTGATGTGCAGCACTGCACCTCACTCTTGCTCTGTTAAGCAACTTCTTGATCAAATTGTGCAGCAACAGTTAACAATCAGATTCAATAACTACCTGGTATCACACGACTGGCAGAATACACTTTGTGGCTGCACGCACACGCACTCTTCTCTCAGCACCACCAGCCTCACGACCACTGCAACACACTCCCAGATCAAGCTGCACTTCCTCCCGCTTCTTTCCTTCAAGCCCTGAGGTTTCTTCTCCTGGTCGCACAAGAGCTGCTGGCCGCCGCCTGTCTGCCTTCTGCTGCTACCACGAGCCACCACCTACAGTTCGTCACCAGCACCACCGATGTCCTGGTTTCTTCAAGCTTTTCTCCCTCCTCGCCGGGAGATCGACCAGGACCTGGACCTCTCCTCCACTCAGCTTGTCGCCTCCACACGCGCAGCTGCCAGCGCTCCCAACGGCACTTCCGCCTGGGCCAACTGCCCCTGCCTGGACTGATGCCCCAGGACGCCCGGAGTTCCTCTACAATTGGCTGATTCACCACCAGCCAGCTCCAGGAGTCATCATCACCTCCGGCATGGCTCTGATACCATGAAGTCTGGTGAATGTGAATTGGGGAAATTTCTGGAATCCTTACTCCTTCTCTATTCCACACAGGGTAAAATATACAAAGTACATTTTACATTCTCATCCCTCCTATACTTCTAGTATTACACATAAGTACACCAACAATTATAAATAAGTAAACATATTGGTAATGTTTGATTCGAGAGATTCTGCCTTTGGTAACATTGTGAAGGGATATTATTGGTAACACTAGTCGAGCTAAACAACAGGATATAACAAATGATCAATAGATTCCTCTGAATCAAAGAAAACACTTTTTTTTGCATCCATTCCGGCTTCTTCTAGCCAGGCTATCTTTAGCACGTAGTACTTTTTTATAAAGACTATCTTAATCTTGAGTTGTACTTTCAGTCTCCAGAATATTTCTTTAGGAATCTAGCGTGCCCATTCATGTAACCAGAACATACACGTTGTGGTTAGGCTCTCCACCTAAAGCTATCCGGTTCATTAGAAAGGTTGACCTGCATTAATCTTTGGACAAGCGGCTCACCCACGGTAGCCACCTATTTCCTTTCAAATTCTGTCTAAACTTTATGTCTATCAGATTTTGAGCTAAGACCTCCGTGACAATTACAATCATACGTCGCACAAGATTATACAGAGAAGAATATTTAGATGACACATAGGAGTGACACCCGGCCACTTGTTTCCCAAAACCGGGTCAGCTCGTCGGTACAATGAAACGACGGGGCAGTAATGGACAAAGAAGCATCTGGCTCCTTCTCCATCTGTAGATACCTTTGCAATCCCACAAAAAGTTTGATCTTCGTTATATAACGACGTTTGCGAGTTGGTTTTGCAATCACCAGCGCCACCGGCCATTGCAGATACCACCGGTGCACTTTGATGCGCCATGCAGACCACGGTGACACCGAACCTGCTTCTCTACGCTGCTTTGGTTGTGCCGGTGATCCTGTACATCGCAGTCACCTGGCGGCGGCGGAGCGGTCTGCGGCTACCTCCTGGCCCGGTGGGTTTGCCACTGGCACTATGAGAGAACCTATTTTTAGGGACACTTTGCTTGTGGCACTTTTCTAAAGTGCCTCTAAATATAATTTTTAGGGGCATATTTCACTAAGTGCCTCTAAAAATGTCATATATAGGGGCATTTTTCTCAAATTGCCTCTAAAAATGTCATATATAGGGGCATTTTTCTCAAAGTGCCTCTAAAAATGTCAATTTTAGGTGCACTTTCACACACTGCCTCTAAAAACAGTATTTTTAGGGGCATTTTTTAAAATTGCTTCTATAAATACGATTTTTAGAGGCATTTCACGCAGTGCCCCAATAAATCAGTATTTTGGGTCGGGTCGGCGACCCAGCTGGCCCACCCGGCCCATTACCATCCTGATCGATAGTTTTCCCGTAAAAAAAAAACCGAGGCCACGTCAAAGTCAAACCACTCGTCTCTTCTCTCCCGCATCCCATTCTCTTGTGCCGGCGACGCGCCGCCGCCGCTCATTCCGGCCGTCGCCGGCCTGCACTCACTCTGCCGCACGCCACGGAGGCTACGCCTAGGCGTCTTCCGACGAATCCCCGCCGCCGCGACACCGTCAGCGACCTACGCGTGTGCGCCCGTGGAACCCTAGCTGCCACGGCCGGTTCGCCGACGCGGCTCGCTGGCTCCCGCGCCTCCGGCTGCTTCCCCTTGTCGACCTCTCCGTCCTGGACTCTCCTCGCATATCTCCGCCGATTCCCTGCCGCCGACAAGCCGCTCCGCTCCCGAATTCCCGCCGCGGCTAACCCTAGCCGTGGGTCTCGGCTCAGCCACCAGCGCGATTGCCGCGCCGCCGCGTCCTCGGCTGCTGCTCCTCGTTGTCTACAGATCGCTCCTAGAGTTCGGCCTTCAACCCAACGCCCTCGTGACTCGGCTGTCCCAGGCTCCCTGCCATGTGCCATCCTTGCGCGCTCGGTGTTCGAGCAAATGCGGCGCCCAGGTGAAGGTGGCGAGGAACTCGCTGTGGCACCGAAGCAGGTCGTCGTCACGTCGAGGAGGTATCGCTGGATGCATTTTCAGCAAGCATCCTTCTCTTTTCCTTGATTTGATATTTACTTCCTTTTCAGAAAATAACTATTTCTTTGTTTTGGTTCTATAGTTACTAGAGTATGGAGCATGCCAGAAATAACTAAAATTGCTACCCTGAAAGGTGATACAGAACGTGCAAATGATGTTATTCGTTTTGTCTTTGCGTTGATGACCAATCCCTATGTTTTGTGATTTCAGGCTGGGCACGGTGCTCTGATTTTGAACATTCTAGCGTAATACTGTGATGTTAACTGAACCATAGCCAGTTTCCTGGTTCCTCTGTTTGAGTCATATATTTATGCTTTCTGTCAATATTCATAAATTTAAACATGTGCTAGAAGGAAAAAAAATATCCCAGCAATCGAGCTTTCTGGTAGAGCAAGAATTCACTACATTTTCCAATCTATCTATGTCAAAAGTAAGAATTTGTCTAGTCTCTTCTCTTACCCCTGCATGAGTTGTTATTCTTGTTCTTTCGTAACTTCTACTACATAAGGACAAGAGACCATGCACTAGGATACCTGTTAGTTGAAAACAACTTCTTAGGTTTTAATTTTGAACTAATTGTGACCATCCTCTGTTGAACTAGAGGTACGCAGCTTCATTTGCACATCCTGAAAAGGTGAATTTTATTTATTTGTTAAGTGAAACAGCTGTATGTATATTTCAACGAGGCACACCTCTGTGCTGCATATGCTTCGACACTCCAGTTTCAAATGTCTACAGGGTTTCGTTAATAATAATGAGGGTTCGTAGTTGCTTCTCTGCATAGTTTAGTTGTTCAATTGCATAATTTATCTTGCTAACCCTCCCTGTTTCTTTGATAGGTTTACTGGTTCATCTCGTTGAAGTGTGGCCATCAGTTTTGTAGAGCCACTGATGGGAAGCGGCAGTGGTGCATGAACCTAGTGTCGAATGCGGCGCAAGAAGCTCAACAATCGCCTCCCTTGTCCCCAACATCACCAGGTAACAATCTCGAAGAGAACAAATTAACCTATTGCGGTAAACTTCACATATTAGAAGTTTAGAACTGTATAGAATTAATCTATTACTTTTAGTTTAGCTAAGAAGGATAGTTTGAAACCTAATGCTCTTAAGGATAATTGTCTAAGCCTTGTTTTAAAGCTAGTGAGAATTACATGCAACATGTAGGTATAAAGTCTAGTATCAAATTTTCTACTAGTTTATGTTTTTGGTCCACCAGCTCTATAGATTTAACGGTGGCATGCTGTCTGCTTTAATTCAAATTTATATATTTTATAAGAACCACAGTGCAAGTTGATGGTTGCAAGAGATAAGAAAACAATTATTAGTAGTCATTTGACAGCTAATACTTATGTGTTTTCCTGATATTTGTTCCATAAAGGAGACAGAATCACGTCAAGCAGTTTTATTCAGCCAAGTACTTGCATTTGATAGAGTATTGCAAGCCTCAGTTATCTATTTATTTCATTTTTTATTGAGAGCGCAAGCTGTAGTCAGTTAGTGTGGACCGAAAGCTACCTTTTGTAAATTTAAATGTTGAAATATGATGTTGGATGAGGCTCTACTTGTTTTGGAGTGTTTATTCTTTTGTGCCATCAGCTTAATTTGATCGATGTGTGTTTTGCAGCTAATGCATGTGATGGACTCAAAGGCATTTCAAGATGTCTGGAAAATCCAAGGCCCTTCCGAAGTATTTCCAAGTAAGTGATCAAATCATGAGCTTTATTAAATATTTTAGACCCCTCACTGCTGAAAACTTGTGAATACTCATCAGTGGTTAATATGCTGAATATCTGGATGATGGGTTTCGGTCGCAGACAACCTTGGTTGATGGCTATTATGTGACCAGAAGTTGATGCTAGCTTCCTTATGAACACAGAATTGTACATTTGGATGTGTCAGACTACAAGGCAGCAACATGATTTTGGATTTATCTTTGTGTTATTATTTGGATAAGCTGCCCGTGAAATTCAGAATTCGAGTTATTGAGGGCAGATAATAAGTTACTGTGCTGGTCGTGTTAATAATGAAGAGTCATTTGTTGTTGTGTTTCATGCATGCTCGACAAAATAAGCATCTATTGAGGGCATCTAAAATGGCTTTGTTTTGTTGGCACGCATAGCTTGAGCACATGCGTATGACTTATAGTTCTAGACTGGTAGCTAAAATTCAGTCCTTTTAGGAGAATTCTAGAACATGTTACTTTACGAACCTCATAAAATTATATAGTATGCCTTCAATCCTAATTGACTTTCTATATTGGATGATTTCAGTTTGCTCTATTCAAAGATACATTTTCTACTGAAAACTGTAGGAGTCATAGCAGTATATAGTTTGTGATGTCAATTACATTAGTCTAGAGCAATTCATGATACTTTTTAAGATTAATTTGTCATCTATGTAGTATTACGATATTGAAGCTGATGGGAAGCAGCAAGGTCAATCAAGTACGAGTTGAGGGTTATGCTCATCATGATTAATTTGTTCTGTTTCACCTCTGGCTTAGTGATTCCTTTTTGTCCTAGTTTCACCGTGGGTACTAGCCGGAGGACCATAGGAGAATAGATGGATAGAAGGGGGCTGCTGGAGATGTAAAGTTGATGATCGGTGAGTGTTTTCTTCAGTCAGTTATATCTACTGCACATTTTTTGCTTGGATCTTTGTGAAAGAAATTCACATTTGCCATCTTATGTTTTCTGTTTCTTTAGGGTGCTGGATCATTTGAGATGGCTGCAAGGAAGCCTCTTATGGTCAATGTGAAGAAAGGAGTAAATACACTATTTGAATAGTGTAAACTGACGTATAGAGGAAAGTATAGTGTTTTCTACTGTTGGAATATATTGTTATTGTTATTGCTGTTGTTGATACATATTGGTATGTGAAGTTGTATGGACAATGTAAACTGAAAAAGGGTTGGGTGTTGTAGTTCTGAACAATGTGAAATTGTATTTGCTATTACTGTGAAAATTGTATAGACAATGTGGTGCATCTGGAAGTGTTTATAGAGGCAGCTATATAGAATGCCTCTAAATATTATTAGAGGCATCTGAAAACAATGCCCCTAAAAATACTTAGAGGCATTCCTAGAAATGCCTCTAAAAATAGTTAGAGGCATTTCAAAAACAGTGCCACTAAAAAATATAGAGGCATTCCTAGAAATACCTCTAAAAATAGTTAGAGCATTTCAAATACAGTGCCACTAAAAAATATAGAGGCATTCCTGGAAGTGCCTCTAAAAACACCTATTTTTGGGGGCATTTTCCTTGAAATGCCTCTATATTTTTTAGCAACACGATTAAATGCAACACTATTAAAAGTGCTCCTAAAAATACTTAGAGGCATTTTCCTGATTTTTAGAGGCACTTCAAAGTGCCTCTAATTTAAGACTGTGACGTAGTGTGGTGGGCAGCCTCCCGTTCATCGACCTCAACCTGCACACCTACTTCGCGGACCTCGCCTCCAAGTACGGGCCCATCCTCTCCATCCGACTCGGCTCCAAGCTGGAGATCATAGTCACGTCCCCTGAGCTTGCCCGCGAGGTGCTCCGGGAGCAGGACGCCGTCTTCTCCAACCGCGTGATGCCGGACGCCGGAAGCGCCGTCTCCTTCGGCGGTGAGCAGACCATCGGGGGCAGCCCTGTGGGGCCCTTGTGGCGCCTGCTCCGTCGCCTCTGCGTCAGCGAGATGCTGAGCCCATCCGGGCTTGCAAGCATGCACGACCTCCGCCGGCGCGAGTTCAGGTCCACCCTCCGCTACCTCCACAGCAGGTCCGGCGAGCCCGTGGATGTCGGCTCGCAGTTGTTCGTGAACGGGATGAACGTGATTACGAGCACCATGTGGGGAGGCACCATCGGGAGCGACAGCGAGCGGGCTGCAGTGGGGGTGGAGTTCAAGGGGCTAATCGCTGAACTCACGGGGCTGCTCGCCACCCCCAACGTGTCCGACTTGTTTCCAGCGCTGGCGTGGTTCGACCTCCAGGGTATCAGGAACAAGTGTGAGAGCTTCAAGGCGCGGTTCGAGCACATGTTCGCAAATATCATACAACAGCGGGCGATGGTTGAAAAGGACGGCGGCGGCGAGGCAACGGACTTCTTGGAGTGCATGCTCGAGATGGTGAAGAAAGGCGGCGACGGCAAGACCACCTTCACCGTGGATAACATTAAGGGCATGCTACTGGTAATATGTCTAATAATTGCTGCTAAAAACACTCTCCCCATAACGTTTACATTCTCTGATATGCTCCTGTTGCAGGAGATGGTGGTTGCGGGGACGGAGACCACGTCAAACACCGTCGAGTGGGCCATGTCCGAGATGATGCACAACCCCGAGGTGCTCAACAAAGTAGAGGAAGAGCTCGACAGGGTGGTGGGACGAGACGTCGTCGTGGAGGAGTCGCACCTCCCGCAGCTCCACTACCTCCGAGCGGTGATCAAGGAGACGCTCCGCCTCCACCCAGCGCTGCCCCTCTTGGTGCCGCATAGCCCCAGTGCCGCATGCATTGTTGGGGGATACCACGTCCCCGAGGGCTGCCGCGTGTTCATCAACGTCTGGGCTATCCACAGAAACCCCTTGGTGTGGAACGACCCACTCCAGTTCAACCCAGAGAGATTCGCCGGAGAAGACGGCCGCAAGTGGGACTTCACCGGCAGCCAGTTTGACTACTTCCCTTTTGGCTCCGGAAGAAGGATCTGCGCCGGGATCCCAATGGCCGAGACAATGACGGCCTACTCCTTGGCCATGCTGTTGCAGGCGTTCGAGTGGAAGCTCCCGCTGGGAGCCCAGCTTAACCTCACTGACAAGTTCGGGTTGGTGATGAAGAAGGCCACGCCGCTGGTGTCAATACCCACACCAAGATTATCTAAGCCTGACCTGTATTGCTAATTCGGGTGAACACTAGCATGCATTTGAACCTGCAGGCGTTCGAGTGGAAGCTCCCGCTAGGAGCCCAGCTTGACCTCACTGACAAGTTCGGGTTCGTCATGAAGAAGGCCACGCCGCTGGTGGCAATACCCACACCAAGGTTATCTAAGCCTGAGCTGTACTATTCGTGTGAACAGTAGCATTTGTGGTTCCTCTTATGTATGTACTGCAACTGCAAGCAAGTACATTATGTTATTATGAATCAGCCGTCATTAGCGAATAGTCCTTAGGAAGCGATGTACGTCTGAACGTCTTCTCATGTCGAATAGGCACCTCTTATATATAAGTGTACGCCTCTCCGGAGGCTCCCCAAATCATTGTATAAAGGGGCTCAGTCCAGATCAAAATAGAATCACAAGTTTTAGATCATTACATTTGATTCTTCGCACATTATCTACTTCGAGAGCAATTGGATCACCGCAGAGAAACAAACAGAAGAACGCAGGATGCCCTGCTTTCTCTAGACGTCGTCGTCAAGAAGAACGAATTAAAAAAAAATCGCTTCCCTATATGCCGCCAGCAACCACATCGAGCTGGAGCCACGATGTATTCGTCGGCAACCTGTGCACGGCGTTGCACGACGGGACGTCCTCATCGCCGACTCCTACATGAGCTCTTTGTGCGGCCTCCACCGCGTTGGCCGTCTCTGCCTGAGCTCCTGTGACACCGTCATTGTGCGTGAGTTGTCGAGAGTTGTTACCGAGGGTATCTATATAGTTCGGGTTCGATATTGAGATGATCGCGAGAACGATCGTAGAGATTGTGGCGAAAGACGACGTTGGTGTTGTCTTGGTACAAGATTGACACGGGAGAGTTTACCCAGATTCATCGCCGGGAAGGGGTAAAAAGCTACTCCTGCTTTGGTTTATTGTGTCGAGAGATTCTATTTATTTGAAGATCCTTTCACCGCCGATCATGTGTATCCGATCAGCGTAAGTCACCTGTGTAAACTATTCCCAAGCCGTGCCTTATATACTGACAGGATTGGATTACAATGATAAAGAGGATTAAACATCCACTAAGCTATACATGATGTGAGTTAATCTATTAGTGGTGCAGGCTAGTAACACCACACATTATGAGTGTAACATTTGTCTTGACGGTAGTTCAACGCTTGGCCTTATGTATCCCGCACCTATATTGAGCTTGTCGTCTGACTACTCCGGGTGGAGTCGACACACTGAGTGAAAATCCCAAAGGCCCTTGTGGCCCATTCATGCATGACAAGAGGTGGGATTAAAGTTTAGCCCCACATTGTAGTTGAGTGGGATTTCGATCTCCTTATATAGGTGAGTGTTCTACCACTCACTAAGGTGTGCGAGAAGAGGAGAGGTCCATACCCGCTCTCGCCTCGCCTCGTCACACCGCTCGTGCGTCAAGTTTCGGGAATGAGCCGAGCTTGGACTCATGCATGTTGTTTGTATTTTTGTTGGGCGCAATAATTACTCAGCCGTTTCTAATTCTTCTGGATCGTGGCTGTCACCGACTCGGGCATGGGGTTTGAAAGGGCATGGCGCCCCCCATGTGTGGTTTTGGTAATTAATGACAATCCCTATGGACTAATGGTTGCATTGAGTTGTACTTGTAAGGTTTGTCCATAGACCATGCTTGAACTCCATATGTTGGATTCAAGGTTGATGCTATGAATATATTGATATAATGAAGTATTTGGCATCAAGATCATCGAGTTGAGCATATTGCAAGTATGTCTTGAAGAAAAGGATTAGTGATCATTCATGGTTATCCTCAAGACATCATCTATTGAAAAGAGAAGAAAAGATACAAGTTGATCAAGATATTGTTCAACACACAAAGCTACAAGATGTACCAAGTGGGATCATGTATCTCTTGGTATGGTAAGTAATTGTCCATATAGCTTTGTGAACTAACCCATGATATGTGTTGGCATTTCTATGTGTGGTTAGGTATCTTTCTATGGGCTTGCATCAAATGAAGATTTCATATAGCCCATGAAGGATGACGTCAAGTGGTGATCGTCATCAAGGTTGAGATGTGCAAGTTCAAGATGGGCATCTAGAAGATATCATATGCTTGAAACTTGCAACCCTTTTGAGGTATCGGATTATCCGGTCCCAGCTGGCTCGGATTATCCGATAATGGTCAAGTAAAGATGTGCCAATAAGGGTCTTTCCCATAGTGGAGTATGGGGGAGAAATATGTGGACCTTCACCAAGCGAAGCGCAATCAGGAAAGGTGATCCACTTGAGAGGATCAAGATCGCCATCATCTAGTCAAGTGGAGTGCGCAAGGCAAAGGCATGATCTTGTTAGGGTTTCTATTTTACCAGTCTCATGTTAGTCGGGAGACCGGGTTATTGGATAGACACCGTACTATCAAGAGGGGCTCTCGATTGAGCTTATTTGGCTTTTATCTATGTGAGAACTTAGAGCTTGTGTTCATCCCTATACCAAGCTCTAGTTCATCAAAAACGGATTTCATATGAATATCTTGTTGTGTTTTTGATGTTGGAGGTTTTACCGGTTCGTCTTTTATAAGAGAGGTCAAACTCTCTTCTTGTGGTTTCCTCCTCACATGATGGACTATGCTGTTTCTCTGCATAATCTTGGAGAGCTCTTCGTTGCGATTCCAACGAGCCCAAGATCATCGAAATCGGAGTCCGGATGAAAAAGATATTGCGGTTTTCGTTTTGCTGTTTCTCTCAGTTTTCAGTCAATCGGATATTCCGACCCAAACTTGGCTCGGAATATCCGACCCGGATATTTGCTGGACGCGAAAACGGCTAAGGACTTGTTTGGTTGCTCTCTAGACTTTATCGGATTTTCCGACCCAAACTGGATCGGAATATCCGACCCGGATATTTGCGGGACACGAAAACGGCTAAGGACTTGTTTGGTTGCGCACTGGAATTTATCGGATTATCCTATCTAACTGGAATCGGATAATCCTATACAGTCGGATTATCCTATCTAAATTGGATCGGATAATCCTATATAGTCGGATTATCCTGTCTAACTTGAATCGGATAATCCTATACAATCGGATTATCCTGTTAAACTTGAATCGGATAATCCTATGTTTTCTGGACTGCAACGACTCTTTTTCGTGGGGACCTATAAAAGGCCCCCCTTCTTCCCCAAAGGCACCAACTCTTGTAGCTCGTGTTCCTCCCCATTGTTGACCTTCTTGAGATTTGCTAACTCTCTATCCCTCCATGATTCTTGCCTCCATTTAGTGGGAAAAGAGAGAGGAGATCTAGATCTACCATTCCACCAATCAATCTCTCCTCTAAGTGAGGGGAAGCTTTTGGATCTAGATCTTGGAGGAATTTGGTGTTCTTCTTGATTCTTCCTCTCTTCTCCCCCCCAATAGCATTAGTTGCTTTGGTGGGATTTGAGAGTGAAGAATTTTGAGCACTTCTTGTGTTCTTGCCCATTGCATCGGTTGCATCGGTTTGAGTTCTCCAAGGTGATACGTGGAAATCGAAGTTGAGAAGCTTGTTACTCTTGGGTACTTGGGGTGCCCTAGAGTTTGTCCTCTTGGGTACTTGGAGTGCCCTAGACGGTCCTTGTTGATCTCGGAGTTTTGGTGGCTCGCGGGATTGTTGGGAGCCTCCAATTAAGTTGTGGAGACGTGCCCCAACCTTGTGAGTCTTGTGGCTTTGGGAGCCACGGGATTCCGGTGAGAGCCTCCAATTAAGTTGTGGAGTGTGCCTCATCCTTGTACGGGTTCGGTGACCACCCTCAAGTGTCCCATAGTGGCTCGTGGCACTCTACATTGGTAGAGGCACAAAGGAGATTACGGTGTGCCATTTGACGGCTATTCGGGGACCACTTTGTGACTCCGCACCGCTCCAACGGAGACGTAGCTTCCATTGGGAAGTGAACTTCGGGATAAATCATCGTCTCCAAGTGTCTCGGTATTTCTATACCCGAGCTTCTTACTTATGCTATTTACTTTGTGATAGCCATCGAGCTTGAAGTAATATATCTTGCTATCACATATTTGCTTATCTTGTTTAGCATAAGTTGTTGGTGCACATAGGTTAACCTAGCTTGTTTAGGTTTCGTGCTTGATAAATTAAAAGCTAGTTTTATTCCGCATTTATTCAAGGCTAAACCGCAAAGAATTTTAATCGCCTATTCACCCCCCCCCCCCCCCTCTAGGCGACATCCGTGTCCTTTCAGGGTTACCCCCCACTTCTTACCCAACCCGCCATGTATAAACAAGAAGACATCAGCCGTAGACTTATGCACAACACATGGGACTGCCTCGTTTTAGAACAGTGAGTCGACGCCCAAGTTATCCCGATCTTTTCTTCCGGCGTGCACCGTGAGACGGGACAGTAGGCCTCCGGAACCCGCTTCTCGTAATCCTGTATGGGTGAGATGCGATCAAATTTTTTTGGGACCGCACTCGTGTGACTACTTCCGCAATGACGACTTCTTCCCCGGCATCAACAACCTCTTTGGCAGCATGGCCGACACCGCGAACGGTTTTGCTCCCGCTTCAACCTATGTCTTTATGTATTTCTTGTTTGAAACCATGCTAGACTTTATGTGTCTAGTTTTTGGTTTATATCTGTCGTGTTAACCATGCCAGTTAGTCCGTGTGACTAGTTTAATACTTTTGCTATTATTGTCATGTTCTATCTATAGTTTTTATGGGTTAGACACATGTTAATTTTTATATGTCTTCAACACAAATAAATCTGGGTCGAGCCGACGCTCCAAGCCGCACTTATTCCTCCCTCCCACACACGCCGAGACCATTTCCCTCATGGGCGCCGAACTGCCCACTATTTTTCAGAGGCCATACTACGCCCGCGACAAATTGCAGTTGACTGTGTCATTCAGGCGGCGACTCTCCTCACACATGGCCTGCCTCGAGTGTGCCCTGGTCATATTAGTACACGCTCTAGTCATCGGCCTCCGCGTTGTCTCCATGTCGCTCACCCATATCGTGGATATTCTACGGGAGCTCGGGACTATCTTTTCTCCCGCAAGTCGTCACTTATACTGGTAGCCATACTACGGGTTAAAGAGTAAGTAGTTATAACAGATATTGTTTCGGTTACATGCGTTGCAAGGTTGATGATTGCGCTTGGCTTCAGGATTATGGAGAGAGAGCTTGGCAAGTGTGCGGGAAAGGAAGAGGGCATGAGCTAAGGAGAAGAGGGTGCACCCCCACACGGCCCAGCCCACACCCTTGCTCGCGTCAGCGGCTCACCAATATAGATGTCCTATGGATTGTTTATTCCTCAGGGTCCAGCTCAATGTTGTCTAGTGCTTCATCTCCAGCCTCTTCAGGCTCCAGCAGTAGCTCATCGTCCTCAGGGATGGTCCAAGCAAAATTTGGACCGAAAGCAAAACAAAATAATTATGATTTATACTAAACTTTTATAGTCGTTGTAAATTATTTTTGCATAATTATTAACAAGTATATTTTTCTATTATTCATTTGTCATAGTTAACCATGTAGAAATATTGTTAAGTATAGTGTCTTTGTTCGTTATTGTATAGTTGCAATGTATATCTTAAAATAAACTCGCTTGAACTATTAATTTGTATTTACAACAAAAGTTCCGCCTTGAATATTTTTTAACACTTGCATAAAGTCGAAAGTATATAATTGTTGGTAAAGATCTCGACAGTGTACTACCTGACAAATATCTTAATACCGTTTTTTAGTATAGGACTAGGTAACAATATTTTTTGACGGTTCTTGTGTATAAATCGAACCATCGGCATGAATATTCATTGTTTTTTCTTGATAAAAATATGTGTGTTAGAAGTACAAGCTCATTAATAAGTTAACAATATGGACAAATCATGTACTTGGTACTGGAATATAATCAATTATAGTAATCACCAAAGAGCTTAAAATAGCGTGTATTCTACTAGAATTATTTTATATGCTCTTGTGCAATGTCGCTTTTTATCACCTATCATGTACTAGTGCTCGCGCCATTCTCTGAAATAAGAGATCTTGTATTTAATTAAACATGAAAATATAGTTAACAAAGATTTTAGAACGACCGAACTGAATTGTATTGTGGTCTTGGCGTAGTGGGTGGTGTTGTGTGGCTTGGGTCTAGGATCCAATCTCTAGGACTCAACCCGCCATGGTTCCGTCCATCCTGATGTCGGTGGTGGGTCTTGTAAGGCTCGGTAGGACGACTCCATTGGCATGTATGTGGCCTTGTGAATAGCCGAGATATCTGATCTAATGTTGCCTGAATCATCATAGTCGACAACGTCAAGTGTCAACAACTGGACCTCCACAAACGCTGTTAATTCTTCCATGGAATAAATATATGTTTAACACTATCAATTCTTATCTATGAACCTCGCATCTGAGCACTGGTGGCTTGTTCGGGGGAAGGCCCGTTCATGACTCGTGAGATTCAAGAAAGTGAAGTTTGGATCTGGCGTGATGCCCTTCATTCTGTCGTGGGATGGGTTACAACATGCTCACTGTATAGAGTGATCGTAAGAAGTGGTGAAGCTGTCAGCTCTCTCTACTCCTCATAGGGGGATCTCCGGTAATTAAGATGCAAGAGCTCATCGAACGACTGCAGAAATCTACCATAAACTTTGTTATACGAATTGCAATTGCCACTGAATGTTGGTCTAGCAGTTGAAAAGTTTCACCCTGAGTTGTTTTCATGGATTACGAATGTAATTCTTTGGATATAAATGAATAAAGAGTTCTTGTTGATTTTTCCCCAAGAAAATGTATTCTAAGTCCTAATTTAGTTGTTCACAAGCAAATTGATAATACATCTAGGTTTAACGAAGTTTCATCTAAAAATGTTTAAATAATTTATGTTTTCTGTTCATTACAAACATGAGAAAAAACCTTTTGCCTATAATACGTGCTTTCTGTAAAGCCATAGACGCAATTTTGTTTGTGTTTTCTGAGAGAATTTATTGGACCATATCTCCAAACATGGAGACGATGCACTTCTGTAGAACATTGTTTTGGGAAAACAACATTATTTATTTATTTGGATTGGTGTAAGACGACATGGGAGAATGATTATTTCTCCTCGTGTCGCTGCTATACGTCTCTTTAATACCCCTGAAAAAGAGTTTGAGCCACAAAAAAAGGAAGAAAAATACAACTCTCTATGTAGTAGGCCACTTCAAAACAAAGTCATATGAAATGATTCTTTTTTGGTGGAAGACATGCTTCATCAGACCAGAAAAAAGTGTGCATAAAAGCTATACATGCCGAACTTTTGCTGAACCTTCATTGTAATTTCAAAACAAAAACTCCATTTACCATCCATGGTTAATTACCCTTCCATTTAAAGCTGTGGAACTACTGTGCGTACGACAATTACTTGGGGAGCTCCTGTGCGACGCTCGTTAGCGCCGCATAGGAGTAGGGGCGCCTACGTCGGTCCATTTTTGGGCCGGCCCATTTCACTCGGTCGACTGCTTCGTACGTTCAGAGCTAGCTAGATACCTTGCTCCCACGCTCGTACGATTAGAGCTAGCTAGCTACGTTGCTCCCACGCTCGCACGATCAGAGCTATCCCACGCTCGCTCGAGCATGTGACGTTCAACGAGCTACGTTTCAGCTAGCTAGCTCGCTCAAGCAGCGCGGACATTTTTTTATACGTTCCATATGTACAGTACACACGTAATCAGACAAAATGTATGGAAAAAAATTCTCGAAAGTAAAAAAATCGGAAATACATGTAGACTGAAATCGAAAGTACAAAAAAATATTAAACCCAAAGTATAAAAATTTGGAACCATTTTAAATCGGAACCATTTTTTAATTTGGAACCATTTTCAAAATGGAACTTTTTTAAATTTGGAACCATTTTCAAAGTGGACCATTTTCAAAAATGAACAATCTTCAAATTTGGAACCATTTTAAATTTGGAACCATTTTTAAATTTGGAACCATTTTAAAATTTGGAACCATTTTTCAATTTGAAACCATTTTAAGAATTGAACCATTTTGAAATTTGGAACCATTTTCAAAATGGAACCATTTTTAAATTTAGAACCATTTTCAAAATGGAAGAATTTTCAAATTTGGAACCATTTTAAATTCGGAACCATTTTAAAAGTTGGAACCATTTTCGAATTTGGAACCATTTTTTATTTGTAACCATTTCAAATTCGGAACCATTTTAAAATTTGGAACCATATTCGAAATGGAACCATTTTTAAATTTGGAACCATTTTCAAAATGGAACCATTTTTAAATTCGGAACCATTTCTTAATTTGAAATCATTTTCAAAATGGAAACATTTTTTTAATTTGTAACCATTTTAAATTCGGAACCATTTTTTAATTTAGAACCATTTTAAATTCGGAACCATATTTAAATTTAGAACCATTTTAAATTTGGAACCATTTTCAAAAAATGAAACCGTTTTAAAAAATGAACAATTTTAAATTTAGAACCATGTTTAAATTTAGAACCATTTTAAAAAAATAGAACCATTCTCAAATTTTAAAAATAGTTTCAATTTAGAAAGAAATGAAAACAAAACAGAAAAGAAAAAGGGAACAAAAAAAGAAAAAGAAACGAAAAAGAAAACGAAAAAGAAAAACGAAAATAAAGAAAATCGAAAAAGAAAACAGAAAAGAAAAGAAAAGAAAAGAAAAAGAAAAGAGAACGGACCTTTGGCTGAACCATTTCAGGGTAACGTGCGTTTGTGCGTGCGTGATACTTATTGGGCTGACCACTTTGTGACTCCGCACCGCTCCAACGGAGACGTAGCTTCCATTGGGAAGTGAACTTCGGGATAAATCATCGTCTCCAAGTGTCTCGGTATTTCTATACCCGAGCTTCTTACTTATGCTATTTACTTTGTGATAGCCATCGAGCTTGAAGTAATATATCTTGCTATCACATATTTGCTTATCTTGTTTAGCATAAGTTGTTGGTGCACATAGGTTAACCTAGCTTGTTTAGGTTTCGTGCTTGATAAATTAAAAGCTAGTTTTATTCCGCATTTATTCAAGGCTAAACCGCAAAGAATTTTAATCGCCTATTCACCCCCCCCCCCCCCTCTAGGCGACATCCGTGTCCTTTCAGGGTTACCCCCCACTTCTTACCCAACCCGCCATGTATAAACAAGAAGACATCAGCCGTAGACTTATGCACAACACATGGGACTGCCTCGTTTTAGAACAGTGAGTCGACGCCCAAGTTATCCCGATCTTTTCTTCCGGCGTGCACCGTGAGACGGGACAGTAGGCCTCCGGAACCCGCTTCTCGTAATCCTGTATGGGTGAGATGCGATCAAATTTTTTGGGACCGCACTCGTGTGACTACTTCCGCAATGACGACTTCTTCCCCGGCATCAACAACCTCTTTGGCAGCATGGCCGACACCGCGAACGGTTTTGCTCCCGCTTCAACCTATGTCTTTATGTATTTCTTGTTTGAAACCATGCTAGACTTTATGTGTCTAGTTTTTGGTTTATATCTGTCGTGTTAACCATGCCAGTTAGTCCGTGTGACTAGTTTAATACTTTTGCTATTATTGTCATGTTCTATCTATAGTTTTTATGGGTTAGACACATGTTAATTTTTATATGTCTTCAACACAAATAAATCTGGGTCGAGCCGACGCTCCAAGCCGCACTTATTCCTCCCTCCCACACACGCCGAGACCATTTCCCTCATGGGCGCCGAACCTGCCCACTATTTTTCAGAGGCCATACTACGCCCGCGACAAATTGCAGTTGACTGTGTCATTCAGGCGGCGACTCTCCTCACACATGGCCTGCCTCGAGTGTGCCCTGGTCATATTAGTACACGCTCTAGTCATCGGCCTCCGCGTTGTCTCCATGTCGCTCACCCATATCGTGGATATTCTACGGGAGCTCGGGACTATCTTTTCTCCCGCAAGTCGTCACTTATACTGGTAGCCATACTACGGGTTAAAGAGTAAGTAGTTATAACAGATATTGTTTCGGTTACATGCGTTGCAAGGTTGATGATTGCGCTTGGCTTCAGGATTATGGAGAGAGAGCTTGGCAAGTGTGCGGGAAAGGAAGAGGGCATGAGCTAAGGAGAAGAGGGTGCACCCCCACACGGCCCAGCCCACACCCTTGCTCGCGTCAGCGGCTCACCAATATAGATGTCCTATGGATTGTTTATTCCTCAGGGTCCAGCTCAATGTTGTCTAGTGCTTCATCTCCAGCCTCTTCAGGCTCCAGCAGTAGCTCATCGTCCTCAGGGATGGTCCAAGCAAAATTTGGACCGAAAGCAAAACAAAATAATTATGATTTATACTAAACTTTTATAGTCGTTGTAAATTATTTTTGCATAATTATTAACAAGTATATTTTTCTATTATTCATTTGTCATAGTTAACCATGTAGAAATATTGTTAAGTATAGTGTCTTTGTTCGTTATTGTATAGTTGCAATGTATATCTTAAAATAAACTCGCTTGAACTATTAATTTGTATTTACAACAAAAGTTCCGCCTTGAATATTTTTTAACACTTGCATAAAGTCGAAAGTATATAATTGTTGGTAAAGATCTCGACAGTGTACTACCTGACAAATATCTTAATACCGTTTTTTAGTATAGGACTAGGTAACAATATTTTTTGACGGTTCTTGTGTATAAATCGAACCATCGGCATGAATATTCATTGTTTTTTCTTGATAAAAATATGTGTGTTAGAAGTACAAGCTCATTAATAAGTTAACAATATGGACAAATCATGTACTTGGTACTGGAATATAATCAATTATAGTAATCACCAAAGAGCTTAAAATAGCGTGTATTCTACTAGAATTATTTTATATGCTCTTGTGCAATGTCGCTTTTTATCACCTATCATGTACTAGTGCTCGCGCCATTCTCTGAAATAAGAGATCTTGTATTTAATTAAACATGAAAATATAGTTAACAAAGATTTTAGAACGACCGAACTGAATTGTATTGTGGTCTTGGCGTAGTGGGTGGTGTTGTGTGGCTTGGGTCTAGGATCCAATCTCTAGGACTCAACCCGCCATGGTTCCGTCCATCCTGATGTCGGTGGTGGGTCTTGTAAGGCTCGGTAGGACGACTCCATTGGCATGTATGTGGCCTTGTGAATAGCCGAGATATCTGATCTAATGTTGCCTGAATCATCATAGTCGACAACGTCAAGTGTCAACAACTGGACCTCCACAAACGCTGTTAATTCTTCCATGGAATAAATATATGTTTAACACTATCAATTCTTATCTATGAACCTCGCATCTGAGCACTGGTGGCTTGTTCGGGGGAAGGCCCGTTCATGACTCGTGAGATTCAAGAAAGTGAAGTTTGGATCTGGCGTGATGCCCTTCATTCTGTCGTGGGATGGGTTACAACATGCTCACTGTATAGAGTGATCGTAAGAAGTGGTGAAGCTGTCAGCTCTCTCTACTCCTCATAGGGGGATCTCCGGTAATTAAGATGCAAGAGCTCATCGAACGACTGCAGAAATCTACCATAAACTTTGTTATACGAATTGCAATTGCCACTGAATGTTGGTCTAGCAGTTGAAAAGTTTCACCCTGAGTTGTTTTCATGGATTACGAATGTAATTCTTTGGATATAAATGAATAAAGAGTTCTTGTTGATTTTTCCCCAAGAAAATGTATTCTAAGTCCTAATTTAGTTGTTCACAAGCAAATTGATAATACATCTAGGTTTAACGAAGTTTCATCTAAAAATGTTTAAATAATTTATGTTTTCTGTTCATTACAAACATGAGAAAAAACCTTTTGCCTATAATACGTGCTTTCTGTAAAGCCATAGACGCAATTTTGTTTGTGTTTTCTGAGAGAATTTATTGGACCATATCTCCAAACATGGAGACGATGCACTTCTGTAGAACATTGTTTTGGGAAAACAACATTATTTATTTATTTGGATTGGTGTAAGACGACATGGGAGAATGATTATTTCTCCTCGTGTCGCTGCTATACGTCTCTTTAATACCCCTGAAAAAGAGTTTGAGCCACAAAAAAAGGAAGAAAAATACAACTCTCTATGTAGTAGGCCACTTCAAAACAAAGTCATATGAAATGATTCTTTTTTGGTGGAAGACATGCTTCATCAGACCAGAAAAAAGTGTGCATAAAAGCTATACATGCCGAACTTTTGCTGAACCTTCATTGTAATTTCAAAACAAAAACTCCATTTACCATCCATGGTTAATTACCCTTCCATTTAAAGCTGTGGAACTACTGTGCGTACGACAATTACTTGGGGAGCTCCTGTGCGACGCTCGTTAGCGCCGCATAGGAGTAGGGGCGCCTACGTCGGTCCATTTTTGGGCCGGCCCATTTCACTCGGTCGACTGCTTCGTACGTTCAGAGCTAGCTAGATACCTTGCTCCCACGCTCGTACGATTAGAGCTAGCTAGCTACGTTGCTCCCACGCTCGCACGATCAGAGCTATCCCACGCTCGCTCGAGCATGTGACGTTCAACGAGCTACGTTTCAGCTAGCTAGCTCGCTCAAGCAGCGCGGACATTTTTTTATACGTTCCATATGTACAGTACACACGTAATCAGACAAAATGTATGGAAAAAAATTCTCGAAAGTAAAAAAATCGGAAATACATGTAGACTGAAATCGAAAGTACAAAAAAATATTAAACCCAAAGTATAAAAATTTGGAACCATTTTAAATCGGAACCATTTTTAATTTGGAACCATTTTCAAAATGGAACTTTTTTAAATTTGGAACCATTTTCAAAGTGGACCATTTTCAAAAATGAACAATCTTCAAATTTGGAACCATTTTAAATTTGGAACCATTTTTAAATTTGGAACCATTTTAAAATTTGGAACCATTTTTCAATTTGAAACCATTTTAAGAATTGAACCATTTTGAAATTTGGAACCATTTTCAAAATGGAACCATTTTTAAATTTAGAACCATTTTCAAAATGGAAGAATTTTCAAATTTGGAACCATTTTAAATTCGGAACCATTTTAAAAGTTGGAACCATTTTCGAATTTGGAACCATTTTTTATTTGTAACCATTTCAAATTCGGAACCATTTTAAAATTTGGAACCATATTCGAAATGGAACCATTTTTAAATTTGGAACCATTTTCAAAATGGAACCATTTTTAAATTCGGAACCATTTCTTAATTTGAAATCATTTTCAAAATGGAAACATTTTTTTAATTTGTAACCATTTTAAATTCGGAACCATTTTTTAATTTAGAACCATTTTAAATTCGGAACCATATTTAAATTTAGAACCATTTTAAATTTGGAACCATTTTCAAAAAATGAAACCGTTTTAAAAAATGAACAATTTTAAATTTAGAACCATGTTTAAATTTAGAACCATTTTAAAAAAATAGAACCATTCTCAAATTTTAAAAATAGTTTCAATTTAGAAAGAAATGAAAACAAAACAGAAAAGAAAAAGGGAACAAAAAAAGAAAAAGAAACGAAAAAGAAAACGAAAAAGAAAAACGAAAATAAAGAAAATCGAAAAAGAAAACAGAAAAGAAAAGAAAAGAAAAGAAAAAGAAAAGAGAACGGACCTTTGGCTGAACCATTTCAGGGTAACGTGCGTTTGTGCGTGCGTGATACTTATTGGGCCGGCCCAGAAAAGAATGCCTTCAGGCGGCGCTAGGGCGCCGCATAGGGTTTGCCTATTACTTGTACGATTTCCATACGATGCAGTATCTCCGGTGGACTGACTTGATCTAGCCTCATACATCGATGGCCCATAAGCAACGTCGTAAAAAATCGTACGAAATATGTCGTACGCATAGCAGCGCTCAACTATTCCTCACATGTCAGAACATTTATTTATTTTGTGTGCGCGTTAGCATTTCAGCTCGCATCGTGACTGTGTGTGTTGGGATGTCTTGAGTGTGAATAGTGGTGAATCTAGGATGAAAAAAAAAGGGTAGGCTCACACAAAAATACTAAATGTCATACATTTCATGGATGAAGCGAACCGTCAAAACCTCTTCGTTGTCATTTTTACCGCAAGTTCGTTCTCTTTGAAGGATTAAACACAATCTTCTATTTTTATGGGTAAAAATTGAATACGGAGTTCCATTCCTCACCTGTGTTGTCCGATGCCAATTCCTAATCCACTTGGCTACTTGGGCCAGACTAATAGAGCAACCGTAGAAAAGTCCAAGGCCCGGGATGAGTACTTGGATGCGTGATGTTTTTTTTCCAACAAGCAAGACAGCTTCTTCCCCGCTGTTTTAAGCCAGTAGACATTCTTAGTTCTTACTCCCTCCGGTTTTTTTCTAACCTTATTTTTATAGAAGGCAGATGTTTAAGTACAAGAAAGTGACAGTCCGTTGCGAACAATACTGTCACAACACTCCACACCGGCTAGTCCGTAGATAGCCACCGCACACAACAACAACAACAACAACAACAACAACAACAACAACAAGAGTCTATCCTAATCTGAGCAACAAAGCCGCGTCTCAACAGATGCCGCCGCCTCCAAGAAAAACATCTCCCTCTTGACTTTCCTCGTCGACGCACCATCCTAAAGGAGGTGGATGGTGGGATTTGGTCCGTCTCGAGAAAGGCGTCGTCTTGGCCGCGCAAGCTATGGTGTGCATAGCGCCCCTGCAGCACAAATTTGGATAGCGGCGAGCACCGGAGGAAAGCAAACCTAGGACCTCCAAGCCGTGTCTCCAAACACGATACTCCCAACGGAGGGACGACGTCGAGGACGCCGCTATCTCGCCGGTCAAACTCCAAACCTAGGCTTTCGCCCGGAGACATCATCCATACCAAGATGAGAGCGAGTACGGTGTCGACACACCTCGGCAACGCCTCCAAGAAGGGAAACGACACCCACAGGTGCCGTCGTCGCCGGCTCCAGCAAGGAGCAAGACTTTCGTCAGTGACGTCGCACACCTCCCTCCTCGCCCACTGGAATGGGGCAACCGTCCATGTTGTTCACACCGCTGCCGCCGCAGCGCTTCATAGTCGTGGCCGATGCGACATGGCACACCAACGACTCGCACGAGCAAGACCATCCCAAACTCCCAGCAGCTCTCCCCCATCATCCACCTCCAGGCCGGTCGAAGAACCACCCGTGCCACCGATGTCGCACTCCGGACAACTAGGCACCGCCGCAGCCCTCAGACCCAGATCGGGCCCGGATGGGCCCAGATCTGGGCCACGCCGCCACCAGCAGGGCCGCTGCGCTGCTCCTCCGCAGCATGGCTGCCGCCTCCAGGAGCCAGCAGCAGCGCCCGACCGCATGCACCAGGCCACATCCACGTCCAGGGGGCTGCGCCGGTGCCAAGGTCCTCCCGACCGCAGCGCCGAGAACTCCAGGACCTCCGCAGCAGCCTCCACGGCCCCTGCCTCTCGCTCCGAGCTGCTCCGCCTCTACTCTCCTTCAGCTCGCCGTGCGACGCTGCCAACTCCACCACCAGCCGCAGCCCATCGACGACCTCCTCCGCGCGAATCAGCGCGTCTGGGCGCGGCCCCTCCTCCCCGCCGCCTTTTGGCGACCGGGTGCCGCTACCACCTCCGGCGGCGGCGGCTCCTCTAGGGTTTCTGTGGGTCGCCTCCGGAGCCCCCGCGCGAGGGACCCGGGAGGTGGAGTTCGAATAACGCTTATCTTTTCAGTCCCTCCGTTTTTAAATATAAGATGTTTTATGTGTTGCACATATTGTCTAGATGCATACTAAAGTGAATGAACATACACACTAAAATATGTCTATATACATTTGTATATATATGAATGTGTACAAAGGCTAAAACATCTTATATTTTAAAACGGAGGGAATACCTGTTACCACCATGGCACCATCCATGGCGGTCGTACTCAGTATAACATGTATGTATAGGTAAGACTTTTTGTGCAAAAATGGAGGGTGCCTCAGCCTAATGAAGTCTGCCTGGTGGATTTGCCCCTAAGAGTCAAGAACTTTTAACAGAAAGGTCCTAGTGTAGGAGTAGTAGGTTATAAGCACTGAGCTTATAATTGACTATGCTGAACAAAAGGGAAAAAAGGAGAAGAAAAGAAGGGGCGATAGAGCTACTGAAATGCACTATTACCAACTATCATGTATTCAAACGCTTAAGGGCTGCTTTGTAAGAGAGTGAATACACATTAGAATCATATGCCAAAATAAAATCATATCAAGTGATCAAGCGCAAAATATTCCGGACTCTGAACTTCCAGTTGAGTTGCAACGGTCAAGAACATCATGTAAGTTGCTAGATCGCCTGAAATAAGTTTGGGCATCTATTTTGAAGAAGCATTCTTTTGAACAAACATAGTATCGGAAAACACTTTTGCCTCCCGAGCTCAAGTGCTCCCTCTGCTTAAAAAAATCATATTTATAAATTTTACGAAAATCTAAAAAGCCATGCACATTGCCAATGATATATCCCACAAACGTGCAAAATCTCGATTTGTAATACTTTATATTGTGGGCTACATAAAAATGACAAATGTATATATTTTTGAGATTTGAAAGTGTGCACATTTGGATTCACACATTTTTTTTATTTTTGTGTAGATCCGAATAGGAATTATTTCAAATCCAAATTTTAGTTTGTGGGATATATCATTGACAACATGCAGCATTTTTTTCAGATTTTTTAAAGAAGAAGCGTTTGGTGGTCGGAAGGCGACGGGCGGGCAGTGAGCCACCACTTCTCTTCTCCCCCAGCTGCGCGCGAGCTGAGGCTTTGACCCCCAACAACCTCTCCCGACCCCGTCTACTAAACCAAGAAGCGGGCGGGAGATCTGAGGCCAGGCGCTAGTGATGATGGAGAGCCAGCCGCTGCAGGACCCGACGTCCGAGGCTCACGGCGCCGCTGCCGACGCTGGAGCTCCCCCTGCCGTGGTAACCACCACCACCAATCTTGCTCTTCTTCTTCATTCTTGCTGCTGCCTGTTCTTGTATGCTTGCTCGGCCTGTGGTTGGACGAATTGAGCTTGCTCACCAACCGTTTCTTGATCCTGGCTGTCGGTGGTGACTGGATCTTGCCTCGCGAGCGAGAGATCTGGGCCATTTCCGGCGAAGCTCTCGCAACGGCCAGTTTCTTGCGAACTGCGAGATCTGAGTGGGAAATCTTGGGATCTCGTGTCGTTGACCGATGGAGACTTCGATCCGGCGCCTCGCCGACAGCTCATTGCGCCTCAGATCTGCGTGCTGATTCTTGTTGTTGGCGCGTGCGCGTGCAGGTTCCAGGGAAGGAGTTCACCCGGACCTGCAAGGGCCTCGTCGTCGTGCTCCTCGCCGGCTACGCGCTGCTCCATTTCGTGCCGGCCTCCATCGACTACCTCACCATCGTCCCCGCCAAGTACGTGCTGCGTCTCTGAATTTGTTTATTTCTTTGCGGAGCGGTAGCTCGAGTGGAGTCATAATTACTAAATTCTGTTTCTGCATCTTTCAGAACAATTCCCTTTGTTTGGACCGTCTTCACGGCCGGTTACATTGAGCAAGTTCTTCCAGGGGTGAGCTAGCTAGATCTCACTCGGTCACTCCAATTGTGTTCAGTTACTCTATCGTCCCTACGAAATGGGAACTCATGACACCTTCACTTGCCGTCCTAGTATTACATTCCAAGTAAAACCATTAAAGCTGAACCAAAAGGGATAATTAAGGACTCGTCACTTTTAGATTAGCTTAATTTAGAATCAAATGGCACCGTCTCAAAAGCATTCTGCAGTCATCACTTTAGATTAGCTTAATTTAGAATCAAATGACCCCATGGCATAAAGTTCGACAACAATACCTTTGTGTGTTCTGCCCCTAAATCATAATATATTTTAGTCTGCTTTTGCTTTTGTAGGCTATTGGAAGTTCTCTTGGTCTTCTCTTCTGTGGGAAGGATATCGAACCAGTCTGGGGCCGCAAGGAGTTCTTGAAGTTTATTATCTTGATTAACTCCATCTGTGGTGTCCTTGCATTCTGCATTGCTGTTGCACTGTACTATGTCACCGGAAAAGAGAGCTTCCTGTAAGTTTTAAACCTCAAATCATTTAGCATGTTGACCTGTTACCATTTAGCAAGCAGTGCAGCTCTATTTAGGCACAGATTATTATTTTCCATTTTGGACATTTCTTTCTATTGTCTCCTGATGATTGTACTTAGATCACTTGGTGCTTTGATTGTTTGGGCTTACATAATACTGTCTCGGAAAATGAGACTGTTGGACGAAATATTGCACATTATAGCCACTAGCTAGCTAACCTTGCCATCTCATGGCATGCAGTGTCACACCACTTTCTGGATTCCATGGTGCCCTTGCTGGCTTTCTGGTTGCCCTGAAGCAACTGCTACCACACCTTGAGCTCCCCATGTGCTTTTTCTGGAAAATAAAGGCCAAGGTACATTGATGAACTACTAGCACAGTACAGTTTCTATGGCTGTAATTGTATCAATGCGTACCTCTTCCATGACAAGCTGCAAATTTGCTGATGTGGAGTTCTCATGGT
Organism: Poa pratensis; assembly: GCA_947311845.1. Lineage (NCBI taxonomy): Eukaryota > Viridiplantae > Streptophyta > Magnoliopsida > Poales > Poaceae > Poa > Poa pratensis. The sequence continues at coordinate 5,644,956 of CAMZMU010000093.1, read as the reverse complement.
GATTATGTCTTCGCTGCTGCAGTGGATGCCATTTTTTGTTATGTGCTTCTCAACTATCATGGCCTTCATTGTGCCCGATTCCATCAACTTCCTGCCAACCTTGCTATCTGGGATGTATGTCAGCTGGATTTACCTGAGATACTTCCAAAGGAACCCACTTACAGGACTTAAGGGTGACGCAAGCGATGACTTCTCCTTCCCCACCTTGTTCCCAGATGCAATGCGGTAATTCTTAATACCGTTATACTGCACCGGCAAAGACTGTTTTACCCATCCCCCTCTTGAAATCATCTTTTTCTGTGCGTGATCATTGCAGACCAGTCACAGACCCAGTTGCTAATGTGTTCCACCGGATGTTGTGTGCGAGTTCTAAGCCTTCAGAATTGGCCCTCCCAGTTATTGATCCTACCAAGGCATCTAGAAGAAGGTATTATTCACCTGCAAAACTAATTATTTGTGAATCCACAAAATGGTTGTAGTATGCGGTTGAAAACTCGAAATCATGTTTCCAAGCGCAACAACTTGAATCTCATCGTTGCAGGGAGCGTGGCGAGAGGGTTCTCGAGGAAAGGATGGCTGCTGATCACGCAGCTGACACTGAAGCCCCAGCTCACAGCGCGGAGGATTAAGTGCTTTCCATTGTCATAGTAGCCACGGTCGCCTGCCTCCGTGCTTTGTAACTCTACAGATTTGTGTTCTGAAGAGCGCATTCATTTTACAGTGGACTGATGATATGATATATTTTACTTGCCCCGTTTTGTTTCATGTTTTGCGGCGAATATTAATTGGTAAATTGTGTTGTAGTTCCTGATTACGGTGAAGAAAGAAGAAAAGGGTTGCATCCCCTGCCCCAGATGTTGTAATGTAGAAAGAATGAATTGTCAGGAACAATGTTAAGTATGTTTCCAAGTGAAATGTGATTTTGAGTCAAAACAGCAATAACTCTAGAGGACATGAGGTTTACTGATGTGTTTTGGTACTGTGCCCAAATGGTCTATTACTGTGAGGATCTTCGTGAAATCCACGTGGTTTTTTTTTTTTTTTGCTTATGAATCATTTCGTGCCCTATGATGTACTGACTGGAGGGCATAAATAGATGAAAATGGAACTTAGGATAGCAGATTATGACAAAGTTGTAAATCGTTTTTACTACTCCCTCTTGTACGTTTAAAATGTCGTGAGAAAACCACGTAACTCTTATCTGTTTAAAATGTCGTGAGAAACCACGTAACAGGTACTCCCTTCGTTTTTTAATATAAGATGTTTTACCTTTTTTCCACATTCACATGCACACAAATGTATGTAGATATATTTTACTTTATATGTTCATTCATTTTAGTATGCATATAGACAACATGCGTAACATCTAATTAAAAAACGGAGGAAGTACAACTCATAGGTATACCATGCGGCAGTTTTTTTTTTTTTTTTTGGATCAGAGGGAGTATCAATTTGTAAAGAATTTGTCGGTTCTCTTTCCAATTTGTAACGGTTTGACATTTTGAATGGTATGCTTTTTTAGATGAATGCATGGTACGAATTTTAATTCACATGACATACAAAGAATGGTGTTCGGGAAAATTGTCTCTCCGTCTTCGTTTCTGCCAATGGTACCAAAAAACAGATAGTCAATGAAAACATATGCGAAACAGCTGAACCAAAAGAATCTTTGTAGTCCATCGTGGTGCTAAAATCTCCAAGACAATAAAAATAAGAGAACTAAACTATTGAGTCAACTACCGCTTTCCCCTCGCTACAGTAGAGAGGAGGCGATAAGGAGGCGACTGAGGAGCGTCTGGTCTCGCCGGGGTTTCCGCCGCTCCCCTCTGCCTCCGGCCGCCGTTCTGGCGCTGTGAGGTAGGGGGGAGCTCCGGAGGTGGCCGTGCGTGTATAGTATAGGTGTAGGTGTGAGTGTGGCTCTCGCTGTCATCGAGACGGCGGCGATGGCGGCGGTGTTTGAGCTTTTGTCCTCCCCCTCTGTTCCCCGTTCCGGTGGTGTCGCCGGAGAGGTCGTGGAGGTGGTCTGTGGTGTGGTTCGTCCGAAGCTCTCCTCCTGCCTTGTTTCTCTGGCCTGCCGTGGTGGTGTGGGGAGAAGCTGCTCGAGGCGGGCGTTCCGGTTTTGGTGGTGGTTCTGCAGGTGGTCTTCCTCGACGTTGCTGCTCCGGCCGGCCGTGGTGGCGAGGGGAGTGCTCGTCGGAAAGTTGTGTGGTGGTGCTGGAGGTTGGCCCGGGCGGAGCGGAGTCGGCGGGAAGCAAGGTGGTTCGGGCGAGCTTGCACTGTGGCTGTGCGTGTTCATCGGCTTCGGTTCCGTCGTGGGGCGGCGGACGGCTCTTGCAGTCTTCTACAAAGCGTGGAGGTGCTTGCTCCCCGGCGGCGAGCGGTACGGCGACTCCGGCGAGGCCTAGGGTTCGGGAGCGCGGCTTCTGGATCTGATCGTGTTTCCTCTCGGCGGCTGAGGGGGCTCTCTGCATATTTCCTGGTCCTCTTTGTAATTTTATTTTCTTTCTGGACCTGTTTGTAATATGTTCTGAGCTGCCTTGTATTTGTGATCGGATTCTTCAAAAAAAAAATCTCCAAGACAATACCCAGAAACTATTTTTCCTTTGTATCTTGACAAAAATAGGATCCTACAGTACATCGGAAGGTGTGTGGGCACTCAATTAATTGTTTCGGGTAGGTACCCATTTTGGACACCGAAATATGGATACTCCCACCCAATCACCCATATTGTCAAAACCAGCTGCAGGACACCCCAATAGCCACTTTATGTTCCCCATCCCCCTCTCCCGCACCCGTCTAATGTTTCTATGACAATCTCGATGTCGCCGCCGATTTCGGCCATGAAAATCCCGTGCCGTCCGCCACCTCGCCGTCTCGCAACCATCCGCGCCGCCTCACCATCCTGTCCTCCGAGCTCCTGCATCGTCCCATTGTCCTCCTCATCCGTGGGCATCGTCCCACACCCTGTTGCGCCGCCAAACTCCGTTTCACTCCGTCCTCGAAATTGAGCCACCGCGCCGCTGCTTCTTATCCCCTATGTTGTTCCAACAGCTTTTGGCGAACGGCGACAAGTCCGGGAGCCCCCTCGCCGATGTGTCCTCTCTCCCATGCTCCACGGCATCCCCGCTGGCATTGTGGGATGTGTGTCATCGTGATGTCCGCACCGCTGCCGGGATGCCCCACTCATCGCGCCAATGCTCGCACCACTGCCGAGGTTATTTGGAGCGCACTAGATCACTCGTCGTGTTGTATCATTTATTCTTTGTGTGTTGACCAATTCGAAACGAATGTTTGCATTTCTTCTTGGTCAACCTTGCATCCTATTTTCCAACTTCATTATGATGGTATCTTGAAGGCACTAACAAACCCTTCTTAGTCTTCAAGACATGATCACAAGGATCAACTCCCTCGTGACCAATATTGGGATCCACCATGAATAATCAGTATTTCTTCTGCATGCTATATCTTCAATATCTAGAGAGACACAACCAATTTTGAGTGCTTTGACTCAACTCGAGCTCACCATAACCTTATATTGATGGCATATCTTGAATTCTTCTCTTGTAGTAAGTCTTTCTAGATCTTGATCCTCCGAGGCTTGCTCATATGCCAAAGCATGACTTCCATTGAGTTCCGCAAAATAAGTCCATCTTCATTGAATCTCATCTTGATTCTTGATTTCTCTCCACGTTCTTATTCTTGATCATATCATATTCATCTCTTAGGTACAGATGATTCCAATGCTCAATGCATATCTTTATCTTCATGGCGTGTATCTTTGAATCCAATAAATGGTATTGCAAAATTGTCCTTGGAAAATTCCTTCAAATAACATGAATCCAGCAGTTGGGTGCAATAAAAGTTATATTGTACACATAGTTTTTATTTCATTACATCAAAATTTATGATATGTACATAAATAGTTGCGTTCATGTTGACCCACAACAATAAAATCGTCATAAGAAACACAACATGTGAGTGACAGCAACGTAAAACTCACGTAACAACATAAATGTATTTTATGCAGTGTTTTGCAAACGGTCGCGTAAACATTAAAATTATGTCATTTATATATTTTGTTACGTTCTTCTTTACTTCTGACATAGGACAAATTTTACATGACTTAAAAATCATGACATAAGACGAACTATTCATCACACTAGGTGACAAATAGAGAAACTTATATATATAGATGTGGTATTTATTACATTTATTTAGATTGATATAGTTGTTGTAATCTTTTTCCACCGAAATATTTATATATATTGATTCTGTATTGTTTACATTGATTTAGATTGATTTAGTTTTGATTTGGTTGTTCTAAATTTGTACACTATATTGATGACTCCCAAGTGCAGGAGATCAATTGTAGTACCTTTCGATTTCAAAAGGTTGTCGAACCCATGAGGAGCTGAAGGTATTGGTTAGCAAGAATGACAAATAAAACAATGAAAGATGCAAATGTTTTTGGGATTTTGGTTGTATAGTTGCAAGAAAGTAAAAACGCTGAAAATAAATGATAGCAAGTAAAAAGCTCTCAAAGAGAGAAAGCCCAATCCTCTATGTGGCAAGAGGACAATCTCAAGTGATGTGTAACTTATATGTGGAAAACGTTCCCGAGGGCGGCATGGATATTGCTAGGCATAGAGATTTATTAAACAACACGTTGAATATCTTGTCAAGTTTTAATCTTCTTTGGACGAGCCATTGTTAGGTATAGCTAAATAAATAAACTAAACCCCTTATGATGGATCATGTGGCCAAGTAAATGGAATTATTAAGACATAAAGTCCCACCATAGCATTACACTCTAAGGTCCCCGATACTAATACCCTCATAATGCAACTTCATGACTCGGTCTCAGGTTTACATGTCCCCCCAAGTCTCCCTCAATTCATTACACTACGGTGTTCTCCTATGAGCCCATATAGGTGAAGTGTTGTGCAGTCGACGTTCGCACAACACCATCATAGAATCACATAAAAAGATAAACACTAGACAAAATACCAACACATGCCATATATAAATCATTGCCAATTCATCCTATGTCCTCAGGAACATACGGGAACTACTCACAACGTGCAAACATAATGATATTCAGTGGCATAAGTGGTACAACACAATTTGAAAATATAACTTCACCTCCAAATAATGACAAGTACTCAATCACAAACATGAATAGTAGCACAAGACAAGTATCTAGGGTATAGCAACTCTCAAACTACGAGGGGAGCGGAGTGGATCACGGAGATGATGATGGAGATGGTGCTGGTCTTGGTGATGGTGATGATGTAGAGACCTCCTCCCACGCCAAGGAGGAGAGGTGATGACGATGACGATGATTTCCCCCTTCTCCGGAGCTCCGGAGCAACAGGATCTGCCCCCCTCGAGGGAATCAGGAGTTTCGCCGCCGCGGCGGCCTCGGATGGACTTGGGAAAATTAGGGCGTAACTTTTCGGGCGAGACGAAGACGTGTTAAAAAGCCCCGAGCGAGGAAGTGCCCGAGGCTCCAGTTAGTGGGCCCCACGCGGCCAAAGAATCTGGCCGCGTGGGCCCCCCTCTTTTGGGCCTCGTGGCTGTCCTCCCTTCGATCTTCTTCCCCTGCTGTTCTCCCGATGAAAAACCAGCTGTGCAATTTTCCTTTTTCCATTTGGGTCCTTGTAGCTCCTGAAACATTAAAAACAAGAAAAAGGAGGTTTTCTGCCTCCCAAAATTAAATACCAAAAATAGGGACTTTGTATGAAAGTCCCATAAATCATCTAAAACATGTAAAAACAATGATATAACAATGCCAATAACATTCTAATATGATAATATAAGTTGTATAAATGATGATATAAAATGCACGTATCAATTCCCCCAAGCTTAAATATTTACTCGTCCTCGAGTAAGTAAGGACATAGATCATTACATGTATCAATGGACTTATGGTTGATAAATAAATACGAGCATTGTATCATCATCATATTCAATTGCAATGTAAGATTAACGAACTAAAACTCATACACATAAGGGCAACATAAGTAGAACCTCTAGCAATCACCCCTTACTTTTGAAGGCAAATAACCATTGTATGTTGGACAATTGAATCATACTCTTTTTCACATGCTTTTGCTCTTATGGCAAGCATTATAATATTTTATACTTTGCTGAAATTTAAAGACAAGATAAACTCTCATTGGATAACAAGTTCAAAGAAGACAAATAAAAAGATAGATATAAGATTGTTTACAACCTTGCTTCCCTAGTAACTAGTGCAAACTTTAGTCATGGATATTTCAATCAAGTTCCTATGCTCTATACAACCTTTATCTTACACTTTCCATGGCTAACTGAATTTTCAGGTGCCTTTCTTTTCATTCACTTTCCAAGAGCATAAGTATTGAAATATCCATGATTCATTAATTTGCTCAAAAGATACTAGATTCTAACAAGAGTGTTTCATATCCTTTTCATTAACCCTTCCTAACTTTTTATCCTACAAGACTATATCTCAACCTTAAACTATTAATTTTCAAGTCATATTGACTCATTCTCTTTACTTATTTTATAATGAGATAATTCTACAATTGTCCAACACACTCAAGTTAATTAAATTCAAGGCAAGATGTGACTGAAACTCTAAATATGCCACGCTCATTTGCATGAGTGTTACCCATAAATCTCCAAACAAGAGAATCATGGATGACACCATATTTTAATATTCATTGATAAACCACAAGATAGGATACATGATAATGCTCCATGAGCTCACACACGCCTAAGAGAGATTGATACCTAAACGATAAAAGCAAAACACACCATGACTCCTCTGCTGCATCCTCTTCTTTCTCATATTCCTCCTCCCATTCCGCCATCTTCCATGGGAAAGGCCTTCCATCACGGAAAGATGTAGGTGGATTATTATACCTGAGGGTAGCAGCTTCTGCAATCTTCTTGAAGCGTTCTTCATACTCGCAGTTCTGGTTCTCTACATCCCGCATAAAGCATTGAATCATGTCCAACTTCTCGATGACGTCCTTGTATCTTTCTTCCAGATCATCGAGCCTCTTCTTGTACTCTTCAACCTTCTTCTCCAGCTCCAGGTTCATGAAGTGATGAGCATCAAGGCTGCGTTCAACAACAGTGCCATACCTGAAGGTCTTCTCCTCCAGATCATCCAGCCTTTCCTCCACCATGCCGGTGGTCTTGGGAGCCTTCACCTCCTCCACGAGCATCACACCCTCCTTGAAGGAAATCATCTTCGGCGGTGCCATCACGGAGTTGAGGTAGTGGTTTACAACACCTCCCTTGGGAGGCTCTCCCCTTCATGGTTGGATTCGGAGCTAGACATGGCTAAAACTGACAGACAGAAACAGCAAAAGCAAAGATCGCTCGAGAACGCTCGGTGCGAGATTAGATCGGAAGGGGTATATATTGACGGTTTTTAGGTCAAGACGAAGCGTCGAGATGAAAACGAGACGGAACGGGACTCCGAGGGGCAAAAGGAGTGGGCCCACGCGGCCAAAGCATCTAGCCGCGTGGGACCCCCTCTTTTCTCCTCGGGTCTCCGTTCCTTCCAATTTTCTTGTCCCACACGTTAATTTCCATAAAAAATGACTTCCGTAAAATTTTACGCAATTCCGAGAAACTTTCCAACACAAAAGTTACCTATTATTGATTTTGGGTTTCTGAAACTGCAAAATTCTTCGCAATTACCTCCTCCGGTGTCTTTAAATTCAACTCCTCCACCTTTCCGATGAAGCTCCTTCCTGCAATATAATGTTTAAGGCGTTGTCCATTGACTACATGAGGTTTACCTTTCATATCACCGTGAAGACGGATAGCTCCTGAACGGTACACCTCCTGTATCACTAATGGTCCCTGCCACTTTGAAGCTAACTTCCCTGCAGAAAACTTGAAACGAGAGTTGTATAATAAAACTTGATCACCTACTTTGAATTCTTTTCTCTTAATTTTCTTGTCATGCCAAATCTTAACTTTTCTTTAAACATTCTGGCACTTTCATAAGCTTCATTTCTCCATTCATCTAGTAGGTTTAAATCAAGAATTCTCTTCTCTCCCGCAGTTTTAAAATCAAAGTTCAATTGTTTAATAGCCCATCTAGCTTTATGTTCTAATTCACAGGTAAATGACAAGCTTTTCCATAAACCATTTTATAAGGAGACATTCCCATAGGATTTTTAAAAGCAGTTCTATAAGCCCACAATGCATCATTAATTTTAAGTGGCCAATCAGACCTAGACTTATTCACTGTCTTTTCCAAAATGAGTTTAATTTCCCTATTACTTAATTCAACTTGTCCACTTGTTTGGGGATGATAAGGAGATGCAATTCTATGGTTAACATCATATTTTGCCAATGTTTTCTAAGAATACCATGTAAGAAATGAGAACCACCATCAGTAATTAAAAACCTAGGAACACCAAACCTGGGGAAAATGATGTCCTGAGCATCGTCATTGCTGTGGCATGATCTGCACTTTTGGTTGGAATTGCTTCCACCCACTTTGTAACATAATCCACTGCAACCAAAATATGAGTATGCTTTGTCTTTGATCTGGGAAAGGTCCCATAAAGTCAAAACCCCACACATCAAATGGCTCAAGTGGTAAAGAATAATTCATAGGCATTTCATTTCTCCTACCAATATTTCCTACTCTTTGACATTTATCACAAGATTTAACATATTCAGCACAATCCTTAAATAAAGTAGGCCAATAAAAACCAGATTGTAATACCTTTGCACCTGTACGATCTCCTGCATGATGCCCTCCATAGGGACTGTCATGACAATCTCTTATAATAGCCTGTTGTTCATGCTCAGGTACACAACGTCTAATAATACCATCCACACTTTTCTTATAAAGGAAAGGATCATCCCAAAAATAATGTCTAAGATCATAAAAGAATTTCTTTCTTTGTTGAAAAGTGAAGTGTGGAGGTAAAACTTTACCAACAATAAAATTTGCATAGTTGGCAAACCATGGAGATGCAACTTTAGCACTAGAAACATTAATATTGCAAGTTGTTCATTAACAAAACTATCATTAATAGGAATAGGATCATCAGGTATATTTTCCATTCTAGAAAGATGATCAGCTACTTGATTATCTTCCCCTTTCCTATCAACAATGTGTAAATCAAATTCTTGCAATAAAGTACCCATCTTATTAGTCTAGGCTTAGCATCTTTCTTATTCATTAAGTATTTAATAGCAGAATGATCAGTATGTATTGTGACTTTGAATCAGTAATATAAGGTCTAAACTTGTCACAAGCAAATAGCACTGCTAAAAATTCTTTTTCAGTTGTAGCATAATTCCTTTGAGCAGCATCAAGTGTTCTACTAGCATAATAAATAACATTCAGTTTCTTATCAACACGTTGGCCCAAAACAGCCCCAACTGCATAATCACTAGCATCACACATAATTTCAAAAGGCAATTTCCAATCAGGAGGTTGAATAATAGGAGCACTTATTAAAGCATTCTTCAAAATATTAAAGGACTCAATACAATCATCATTAAAAGAGAAAGGAACATCCTTTTGCAAAAGATTGGTTAGAGGTTTTGATATTTTGGAGAAATCTTTAATAAACCTACGGTAAAAACCTGCATGCCCAAGAAAACTTCTTATACCTTTGATGTCCCTTGGGTATGGCAGCTTTTCAATAGCTTCTATCTTTGCTGGGTCAACTTCTATTCCTCTTCCAGAAATCTTATGCCCAAGAACAATACCTTCAGTAACCATGAAGTGACACTTCTCCCAATTAAGAACTAAGTGTTGGTCTTCACAACGCTGCAAAACTTTGTTAAGGTTGAACAAGCAATTATCGAAGGAAGTACCATACACAGAAAAATCATCCATAAAAACTTCCATTATCTTTTCAATATAATCAGCAAATATAGCATTCATGCATCTTTGAAAAGTAGCAGGAGCATTGCACAAACCGAATGGCATTCTCCTATAAGCAAATGTACCATATGGGCAAGTAAAAGTGGTCTTTTCTTGATCATCCTTATGGACAGGAATTTGTGAGAAACCTGAATAACCATCTAAATAGCAAAAGTGAGAGTGTTTAGATAACCTTTCTAACATTTGATCAATAAATGGCAATGGGTAATGATCTTTACGAGTTGCTTTATTTAACTTCCTGAAATCAATACACATCCTATAACCAACAACAGTACGTTGAGCCACAAGTTCATCCTCATCATTTGGAACAACAGTCATTCCACCCTTTTTAGGAACACAATGAACAGGACTAACCCACTTACTATCAGCTATGGGATAAATGATACCAGCTTCAATAAGTCTTATTACCTCTTTTTACCACTTCTTTCATTTTTGGATGGAGACGGCGTTGATAATCAACAACAGGTTTTGCATCCTCCTCCAAATTAATTTTATGCATACATAGAGCTGGGCTTATACCTTTAAGATCATCAAGAGAGTATCCAATGGCTGGTCGGTGAGCTTTAAGCACATCAAGTAATTTCTCTTCTTCTTCAGCTGAAAGGTTAGCACTAATAATGACAGGATATATGCTCTTCTCATCCAATATGCATATTTAAGATTTTAGGCAAAGGTTTTAATTCAAAACTAGGATCCCCTTTAGGTGGTGGTAGCACTCCTAAATTATCAGGTGGGATATGCAATTGTAATTGTGGGGTTGTTGCCATAATATTTGTTCTAAAGCATCTTTTTCTCATCATTAAATGGTTCATCTTGATTAAGCATATAACGTTCTACCACGTCTGATGAAGCTACAGCTATATGAGCAAGAGTTTCAATTACATCTTCAGAAATTGGCTCTTTCTCAATGTTTATCAGCAAATTTAGAAAAGTTGAATTCAAGTTTTTCTCCAGCACATTTAATAAACACTTTCTCTTTAGCAAATTAATTTCAGCACCAACAGTGTGTAAGAAAGGTCTACCAAAAATGATAGGACAAAATGAATCTTGAGGACAACCAAGCACAATAAAATCAGCAGGATATTTTATTTTGCCAACCAATACTTCAACATCTCTAACAATTCCAAATGGATTAATATAATCTTTATTAGCAAGTTGAATTGTCATACCTGTCTCTTCCATAATGATAGGATCAATATCAGGCTTGATTTCAAGATAAAGAGAATATGGAATGACACTAATACTTGCTCCAATATCACATAACCATGATAACTTGAAGTCCCAATAGAGCATGATATAACAGGCTTACCAACCTTGGCCGAATTACCTTTATGACTTTAGTAGCATCTTCACATAAATAAACATCAACAGGGTCTTCTTCATTTAATTGTTTGATAATGAAATTTGACTGTTGACTTCCACCTGTTCATAAGGCTGAGAACATCTTCTTTTACTCTTGTTAGTAACAGCAATAAGTAAATTCTCCTTAACTTGGTTTGGATATGGAGGTGGTTCAACATACTCCTCAATTGTCACAGATGACACTGGTTCTACCTGTTTAATAACTTTAGGAACAACAATAGATTGTTTAACAGGTTCAACATAAACTTCAAACCACTTTTAGGAACACAATATGATCAGCAAAAGTTTAGCTATCTCAATTATAACATAAGGATCAAGACCAAAATATCACTCAGATTTTAAACAAATAGAAGTAGAGAAGTTCTCTACACATGAATATCCATAGTCCAAATAGGGCTCATTACCTTTATCAAGATCCCAATGACAGTTTTCAGAAATAGTCTCCAATAAATTCCATGCTTCTTCTTCAGTATTATTTGTAAAACTTCCACCAGATGAATTATCCAGAATTCCTTTGTTCATTGGTAGCCTCACATAAAAGTTTATCAATATAATTTTCCTTGTAAGATCATGACAAGGATTCTTGCGAAGGAGTTCCTTTAACCTCCCCCAAGCTTGAGTAATACTCTCTCCCAGATGTGGCCAGAAATTAAATATATAGCAGCGGTTCTCATAAGCTTCTTTAGGAGTAAAATATTAAGAAAGAAAACCTTCCTCAAAATACTCCATTCAATATGACTTCTTCATCCAAAGACCTGAACCAATACGAGCATTACCAGATAAAGACAAATATAATAGCTTCCTTTTTACCTGATCCTCAGAAATACCAGGAAGCTAAATAAGCCACATATGTCTTCAATTGTCTCCATGTTCACGTGCAGACTTAGTTCCATCCCTGTAAATGGATTTTTCATAACTCTTTTAACATGACCAATGGGAATTTTAAATCCCACTTTAGGTACCTCAGACACAGTAGTTTCAACCACTTTAGGAGTAGTGGCATAAGCACTTTCATATAAGCAAGATGCAGCGAGGCACGATTCATAAATGCCATAGTAACAATGAGATAAAACAGTAAATAAAATTCAGCTTTCAAGTTTCCTTACCAAACTTCTTACCAATAGCGCTACGCTCCCCGGCAACGGCGCCAGAAAAGTGTCTTGATGACTCCCAAGTGCAGGAGATCAATTGTAGTACCTTTCGATTAGAAAAGGTTGTCGAACCCACGAGGAGCTGAAGGTATTGGTTAGCAAGAATGATAAATAAAACAATAAAGATGCAAGTGTTTTTGGTATTTTGGTTGTATAGTTGCAAGAAGTAAAAGCTGAATATAAATGTAGCAAGTAAAGCTCTCAAAGAGAGAAAGCCCAATCCTCTATGTGGCAAGAGGACAAGCTCAAGTGATGTGTAACTTATATGTGGAAAACGTTCCCGAGGGCGGCATGGATATTGCTAGGCATAGAGATTTATTAAACAACACGTTGAATATCTTGTCAAGTTTTAATCTTCTTTGGACGGAGCCATTGTTAGGTATAGCTAAATAAATAAACTAAACCCCTTATGATGGATCATGTGGCCAAGTAAATGACTGCACAAGAATTATTAAGACATAAAGTCCCACCATAGCATTACACTCTAAGGTCCCCGATACTAATACCCTCATAATAACTTCATGACTCGGTCTCAGGTTTACATGTCCCCCAAGTCTCCCTCAATTCATTACACTACGGTGTTCTCCTATGAGCCCATATAGGTGAAGTGTTGTGCAGTCGACGTTCGCACAACACCATCATAGAATCACATAAAAGATAAACACTAGACAAAATACCAACACATGTCATATATAAATCATTGCCAATTCATCCTATGCCCTCAGGAACATACGGGAACTACTCACAACGTGCAAACATAATGATATTCAGTGGCATAAGTGGTACAACACAATCTGAAAATATAACTTCACCTCCAAATAATGACAAGTACTCAATCACAAACATGAATAGTAGCACAAGACAAGTATCTAGGGTATAGCAACTCTCAAACTACGAGGGGAACGGAGTGGATCACGGAGATGATGATGGAGATGGTGCTGGTCTTGGTGATGGTGATGATGTAGAGGCCTCCTCCCACGCCAAGGAGGAGAGGTGATGACGATGACGATGACGATGATTTCCCCCTTCTCCGGAGCTCCGGAGCAGCAGGATCTGACCCCCTCGGAGGGAATCAGGAGTTTCGCCGCCGCCGCGGCCTCGGATGGACTTGGGAAAATTAGGGCGTAACTTTTCGGGCGAGACGAAGGCGTGCTAAAAAGCCCCGAGCGAGGAAGTGCCCGAGGCTCCAGTTAGTGGGCCCCAATCTGGCCGCGTGGGCCCCCCTCTTTTGGGCCTCGTGGCTCTCCTCCCTTCGATCTTCTTCCCCTGCTGTTCTCCCGATGAAAAACCAGCTGTGCAATTTTCCTTTTTCCATTTGGGTCCCTGTAGCTCCTGAAACATTAAAAACAAGAAAAAGGAGGTTTTCTGCCTCCCAGAAATTAAATACCAAAAATAGGGACTTTGTATGAAAGTCCCATAAATCATCTAAAACATGTAAAAACAATGATATAACAATGCCAATAACATTCTAATATGATAATATAAGTTGTATAAATGATGATATAAAATGCACGTATCATATATATAATTACATTGATTTAGTTGTAATTTTGTATTGTTTACATTGATTTAGATTGATTCGGGATTGATTACATTGATTTAGTTGTAATTTGGATTTTTTAACTTGTACACTAAAACTTCTACATATATGAGGCAATGCAGCCAATCTATTCCCCTCTCTTTCTCTTGTTTTCAGCCCAACATGTGATGAACTGTCTAATCTGTTTGAACTATCAGAAACATCTCATTCCTTGCTAGATGGACCTACAGATGCAACTTTCTCTTGCTCTCCCTGGGGTTACACTTCTTATAGGATGGTTAGTACACTGGGTATACAAATGGATCAACCCCACATGCAATGGGATTCTTCCGCCTGTCTCCATGGGATTCCCAGTTATTGGCGAGACCTTCCAGTTCATGAAGGAAAACTCTTCCTTGGACATCCCAGACTACTTCAAACTACGCATCAGGAGGTATGGTTTGTGAATGAAGTTCCATGCAACTATTACTAACAACTTGAACGGCACACAAGCACCATTATATACATTTGTGTTGGTTTCCACACTTGAGTTTTGCATTATGATCGACGTCGACTTCAAATTAAACCGATGACTAAAAACAACAGATACGGCCCAATTTTCAAGACAAGCTTGTTCGGTCAGCCCGTGGTTTTCTCCTGTGACGCAGAGGTAAACCGGTATATCCTCAAGGAGGAGGGAGAGCTCTTCCAGATCGGGTACCCTGAAGCAGTACGCAAGATCTTCGGCGGGGAGAGCATCGACGCATTTAGGGGTGCGACCCAGAAGTTCATCCGCAGGTTTTGCTTCACGCTGTTCGGCCTCCAGAACCTGAAGGAGGTGCTGCTCCCTGAGCTGGAGAGCGCCGTGAGAGACTGCCTCACGACGTGGGCTTCCAGGCCTAGTGTCGATGTGCGCGGTGGCGCGCCAGATGTGAGTGTGATCGTCTTGATTCTGTTCCATTTTAGTTGTTGTTTGGTGCATATGTACAAACTGATAATCCCTTTTGTTTTTCTTGAAGATCCTCTTTGAGCTCGTTGCAAAGAAATTCCTTAGTTTCGACGCGGCCAAGTCGGCAGAACTAAGGAAGAGCATCGATGAACTTTCCAAAGGATTGCTCTGCTTCCCAATATATTTCCCTGGGACAGCATTTTACCGATCTATGCAGGTATACATAGATATATTACCTTTCTAGCTAGGATCTATGCAGTAAAAACTTTCTAACTTTGACAAACCACATATATGAAACAAATTGTGAAAATATAATCATTAAATTCAACCTGATGGCTAAGTTAGAAGGCCAAAACATTCAAAGATTGTGTATATGTACCGCTAAATGGCAGAAGGTGAAACCAATTCATCTTTGTGTTTGTGGTTTACCCCAATACTCTCATGTACACAGGCATGGAAAAGCGTGCGCAAGACAATCCGTGATACACTGGCAGAGAGGTTGGGGACACCTGATAAGAAACATGGTGACTTGCTAGACCTGATTGTGGAACAACTACATTGTGAAGAGCCGTTGATAAACGAGGGTTTTGCTGTTGATATGGTTTCTACGTTATTATTCGCCAACATCTATACACTAGCTGCAATCATCGCTATAGCATTCAAGTCCCTCCATGACAACCCTGAAGTTGTCCATGCTCTCAAGGTTTGTTTTATTGTACTGCACGCCATTAGTTTGTAATACTTCATAGTTATATGGATGTCAGGAAAGATCCAAGAACAAGCTTTCACTTTTAAATTTAACAAATATCTTTAAAAATCTCACAAAAGCGATTAAGATCCTGAAAACATACACTTTCAATAGGCATTCTAGGCTCACATGGGAAGAGTGCAAGTCACTGAGATTTACTAATCAGGTTAGATGGTGCTTGATTGTCTACTAAATTTATTTATACAGTTCCTAATATGACTGTTTCTTACTTTGACTGAAGGTAACCAATGAGATTTTTCGAATAAGCCATGCTGCGATAGGAGTTTTCCGGATAACTCTAAAGGATGCACAAATAAACGGTACAACTCCATGCACATTCCCTTGAACACCATTATACTAGCCACAATGGGAGTATCATAGGTGGTATCATGCATGCCATGTTGGCAAAAAGCTGATGTGTCACTGCAATTAATGATGAGAGAGGTGATAGTGGTATCATAGTAGATACTGTAACATAACGGGTTCCAATGCAAGATGAGTCTACAACCTAATAAATGCACTGTTATATGATACCACACATATGTTACTACCCATTGTGGTGATAGTAACATAGACTAGTATCATGTGCATGATACTAGTATATGATACTCCCCATTGTGACTAGTCTTATACAATAGTTTGTTTCATTTGACCAAAAATACTATAGTTAACAACATTGCATAGTTGTAATTGTTTAGTTTGTCTATTTTTTCTCCATCCAGGTTATACAATACGACCGGATGGATTGTCATAGTGAACCCCATGGCCGTACATCTCAATGCGGAACTGTTCGAAGATCCACTAAAGTTTAACCCATGGAGATGGATGGACGTTAGTGAATGACAATTAATGGTTTCATTCATATGAACATACTGAATGTTCCATGTGTTGTATTAATGAATATTATTATTTGTTTGGCCAATTATATTTGTTCTACTAAAAATTCACGCTAGCTAGATTGGTACTGATATTCACAAGTTAAAAAATGCAGGATGAGACAAAGCGTAGCACACTGCTTAAGAACTTTATGCCATTCGGAGCAGACATGAGGGTGTGTCCTGGAGCAGAATATAGCAAGGCTGTAATTACACTTCTCCTCCATGTTTTGGTGACTGAGTACAAGTGCGTTTTTCTTGCAGCTCAAAAACATGTCATAGTCTTTTTTTAGAAGAGACAATATGAAATTTAGCTGTCTGATGCAAGTTGCTTGTTTATATGATTTGTTTTTGTTTTGATAGATCGGAGGAAATCAAAGGTGCAGATGTATTCCGCAGCACAGATGTGATGTTTCCTAAGGGCTACCACATCCGACTTCGACCAATCACGTAGACAAAATCAACTAGTGCATTGTCTAGCGAAAAATGACGTCAAACATGTGCCAAAACTTCTGGCCATGTGATCTAAACGTGCCTTCCTATTATCCTTGTATTGTAAGGAAATTAAAAACTCTTGTACATGTGTGGTACTTAGGTTATCAAGTGTGGGTTTGTTACTTTCAAAAAAAAGTGTGGGTTTTTTTCTATACATGAATTGTCGTACTTCAAATATGTCAGGGTCCATGAGTTTTGTAGATCAATCGTTGTGATTTTATTTAAGGTGTGACAAAACTAGATGCCAAAATGTTCACAAGGTAACCCGGGGGAACCCCAACCAGGTGTTACAAGTTTTATTCAACCGTCCATAATTTGTTAAGCGATGCGCAACCACATTACTCGAGAGTCACACGTGTGTGATCTTCAAAGGCCTTCAACAGCTTCTAGACATCTTCAACCAACAGCCCATGAATCAATTGATCCTTCTCCTTTTACTTAGCTTAGAAACACCGCCAAACCGTCTGTCTCCAACACCAACCTGGTCACCCCATCTCCTTGGCTATTTGCGAACCACATCATCAAGTCAGCAGTTTCGCCCTCTCTGCATCGATCACCGGGGGACAAAATGGCACACTCCGGCCACGAAGTAACCATGGTGACCCTGTATAACCTCACCCCCACCTACATGAGCCACACCTTGAGGATAGACAACGTCAGATTTTGCCTTATGCCAACCTACATAGGAGGACACCAACGTTCCACCCGATGAACCGATGGGGCAATAGGCACGGGCGAAGCTGGGCCTGGTTCTACCTGGGCTGTAGCACGGTCAAGCCCAATATCTCAAGAGACTAGGTATAATGTAAATTAAATTGCACCGCCTACAACTTTATCGACGAAGGGAGAAAAATGCTGACTACCAAGGATGAGCTCATGAATAACGAATGTGGTATCTACAAATCTCTGGATAACCGAGAGGATATGATATGGTACATTATCTCACCAAAATCTTTTGAAGGGTGTAGTGTTCATGTTGAGGTCAGTACGGCTATGGGTCAACATTCTACTTACATGAATTAAGGCTGACTATTTAAAAACTAGAGACAATTAGGTTCAACAAAAAACTAGAGACAAACACTATTTTTTTTGGCCAAGCACTACTTTTTTTTTTGCCAAACCACCGAATATATAACTATATATAGATCATTTTAGGAGCTGAATAAATGACATTGTCGTATCTCGCCTTCATACGATGATGAATATGGACTCTATACCTGAAGTGCAATGAGCCAATGTTGCCAAACAATTCAAACTTATTGCTTTTGAAAATGCGAATTTAAAGACATTCGCTCATCTGTGTTGATATATGGTTGATTAGCGAGTTGGCCATGTACAATGCAAGGTGCTTAGTGAGGTGCTTACCCAAATAAATCAAGCATTTTTGTAAGCATCAATGCTTATTACTATAGAAGAGATGCTGATAACCCCCAAGAGCAGGGGATCACTGTAGCACCTCTCAATGTGGAAGTAGGGTATCGATCCGCGGGAGCAAGAAGGAAAAGTTATCTATTCCCTACAACTAAAGTGTCACAAGTTTTAGTTGATTATGCACTAAACAAGTTTAAAGAACAAGATGGTTGATTTAATGGATGGAAGTTTAATGTAACAAAACAAGAATGTAAAAGTGTCCCAATCCTCTTCAATGCAAGAGGACAAGACAAAGGTTTTCTCTTATAGGAACAATGGACATGGGTTCATGGGTTCACCCAATCCTCTCTCCCATCTATGGTGATTATCATGTTATAGATAAAAAGTACACACAATTGTCATGCTTTAATGGTAAACTTCTATGACGGCTACATGTCCAAAAACACATAGTTGAAAGAAAATAATCATTTGTGTTGCTAGGTCACCCTCGTAAGGCTAGCGTGGTTTGTTGTCACTCCCACATCATACTTCTTCCTTTTTACCCCCAGATAAAGGATGTTGGGTTGTATTGTGTCACTCAATACATATGCCGTTGTCACATCGGCCATCCCGTACCTACATACATCATACTTCATAATGGACAATATTCTAAACACTAGTGCAATGATTCATATTTCGTGTGCATGACCACATCTCTCTCATCTATCTACACTTGGTGGTGTCAATCACCTCATGACATGGATAAACAAGGCATTATGCATAAATCGAACCATCACATGCATCATAGAATATCTCCAAAGTATGACAAGTCATAAAAGATCCAACACAACGGTAAATGCATAACAAATATCATCTCATACCACAATATCCACCATAGGAATTACATAGATAGATCCATACTTATGCAAGGCACATCATATGGACTTCAACAATGATCATACATAGAGAGATTAGATCAAGTTACCACCACAAACCCAAAGTCCAGGGGGTGGACTACTCCCCCTTCATCATGGTGATGATGGTGGAGATGTTGGAGAAGATGGAGACCACCCCGGCAGCGCCCCGCCGGAGTTTTCCCCCTCCAATCTGCAGCTCCAGGTCTTCTGTTTCGTGGTTTTGTGTTTCTGCGCGCCCCCTTCCGAAAGCCGTCGAGGGACTATTTTTATAGTCGTTTTTAGGTCAAGACGAAGGCTCGGGGAAGAAGATCGACGACATCGGAGGCTCGAGGCCCAGGATAGGGGGTCCCACGCGTCCAAGGAATCTGGCCGTGTAGGCCCACCTCTTTGGCCCTCGGGTTCCGTTTATTCGCTTCCTTCGCTCCTACGCTTTGTTCCTTCCAAAAAATGCCCGAAATATTAGGTCATTTGGACGTCGTTTGGGTCCCTGAAACATAAAAATATAGAAAATAGGGTTTTCTGCCAGTGCAGGGTTAATTCCAGAAAAATAGGGAAACTGTGAAATATTCCCAAAATCAATATAAAACAATGATATAACCCTTATATGATGCAAATATGATTGAAATATAAGTAATATAATGCAAAGTTCATGTATGCATTTTACATGCATCAACATCCCCAAGCTTAACCTATACTCGTCCTCGAGTATGAAGGTGATAAAACTAACATGGACTTTGCTTTTTAATACTATCAATGGATATCAAAGATGATTACTATTGCTACATAGAGTCAAATGATTCATTCTTCAAAGGAATAGCAATATACAAGATAGATTATGAAGTGATATCAAATATTCAATGTAAGGATGTTCAATGATAATTCACAAAGTGTAACATAGAAGAAAGTACTATGGACCAAATGTATGCATAATGAAAAGTAAAAACATCCTATAATGGTCATAGAGTATTCTTGTAAATCTGAATATAAAAGGTGGACACTTTGGAAAGATATATAAATAAGTAGAGGTAAAACATGAATAAGTTTCATCTAGCTTCCAAATGCTTCTACTTAAGTTAATGTTTGCAATGTGGTATCCATTGGTGTGGAGCTCTCATTACCCCTATCATAGCATCTTGAATGGTTAAAGTTTAAAGTGAAAGCAAATATGAGTAATGTGCTTGACAAAGTATGGGTTGAATGCCTCATGCCCCGTGAATACGAGTACCTACACCACGGTGTTACTCAACTCGGGCCACAAAGCAAGTTCAAGTTAAAGTCATTGTAAGTAATATAATAGCGTCATCAAGAGCGTCAACTGGGGTACCTCTTGCCTCAGGACATGGAAACTAGCCCATGTCAAAATGACAAGACAAACAGACAATGAACAATCTCAGCACTCTTTTATTTACTATTTGTATAGCTTTTTATTATGACGTGCATCACTGAATGTTCACTTTGGTACGCTGTAAATTTCCACCATGAATGATGCATGGCTTAGGTTAGCGGCCCAGGCGTCTCTCTAGCCATTTATACAAACTCCTCAAACTTACTAAGTTTCCGCATTTATTTGGCACCATGATAAGCATCCATAAACAAAAGTACATGATATCAACTAAATATAATTAAGAGCACGTTGAAAGCTTGCCATGTGACAGCACATATGAGCTAACTCCCAACCAAGACTCTTGTCAAGCATACAACTTCATAATTTTAATCACAATGGTTCATGTTTATTAAGTGCAATAAAAGTAAAGTGTGCATCAAGTTCGTGAGAGCTTTTTAACCAACTTTCCCATAACAATCAATAACATAAGCATTTTAATTTGGAAACATAGATAATACAATATAACATGATAAACATACTCGGAATAGCATTAAGCTAATAGGTAGATATGGTGGACTCACTGGAAAACTTTGGTTGAAGGTGTTGGAAAACAAGTTTTTACTTGTTGGAATTTTTGGGCTAGCAAAAGGGAGAAAGTTGACCGTCTAAATGCATGCATAAGTGTCCATAGAACTAATCAATCCATGTTAAACAAAGTAAAGTAACATTCAGCATCAAAACATGAATAAAAGATAGCTCTTGATAAAACACTTGCAAATTAATACTCATTAAAAAGCACATGAATCATGCAACTATATGTATCTTTTGAATCAACTCAAACATCCTTTCCCAATCTTTTTAATAGCATCCAACTTAATTCAACCCAAATTTCCAGTAGCTCTCTCATATATAAATGAAAAGTGGTGGTCTCACAAATAAAAACCAAACCGAAATAAAAAAAATAAAAGACGCTCCAAGTTTATGCGATAAAGTGCATTGATCGAAAAACAGAAGTTAGACGTGTGCAAACCGAGAGTGTGTTGGTCCAATGGGGTTGTCTTCACATCCCCAAGCTTATGGTCTTCACCATCCTTGGATACTCTTGGTGCATCTCCTCTAATCCCTGTGAAAAAACTTCAAAACACCGTTTCTCCATTCTTTTCTGTGGGGCGACATTAGTAGTGATAGACAAATGAATTGCTTGCTGCATAAAATCCTTAAACAAAAATTCATATGAATGTCCAGAAAGTATATAATGTTGTATGCCTACTTATAAACTCAATTGGATCAAAAAGATTCAAGTTAAAAGTTCAAAGAATGCATCAAACAAAATGGGACAGAATCTGTCCAGAAAAAAGCAGCAGCAAAACGCATTTTTCTACCCTACTTAAATATGTCGAAAAAATCTGAAAAAATTCACGCTTACAGAGGATGAAAAGTTGCAATTACAGTTCAAATTTCAGCTCATTCGGAGTTACAGAATAGAAATGAAAAATCATACCGTGCACAGATTCGTGCTGGAATAAAATCTCCGAATACAAATAGCAACTTTTTCAAACCAAAACGGGTAAAACTTGGCACTTTATTAAAAATTCCAGAAACAAAATTAAAAACTAAGTCTCTTGTTACAGCAAGAGGACACAAAGAAAATCAAAAATAAAAACAACCGGGTTGCCTCCCGTAAAGCGCTTTCTTTATAGCCATGTAGCTAGGCTTCTTACTTGATATCAAGATGGTTGGAGTGAGGTGGCTTGGCATCCCCAAGCTTGAATTCTTGTCCTTATTTGATATATGTTGGGTGAGTCTAGGGGTAACATCCCCAAGCTTGAGTGTTTGTCTCTCTTGATCTTTGTTCATCACCCTCAACTCTTCCGCTTGAAAATTCTCTTTACACAAAACTCAACATAAAACTTGATTAGAGGGGTTAGTGTCTCCATAAATTAAATCCTCATAGGTACAGCAAAGACATATAATGAGTTGATTCTAAACATTAACTACTGTTACTAAGGTTATGTTTTGCTCTTTGATCAAAAGAACCACACAAAACATAGTAATGAGACTAATGCAAAATAAAAACAGAATCTGTCAAAAACTGGACAGCCTGAAAGGAGCGAATTTTTAGAGGCACTTATGTTGCTCAAATCAGAAAACTTTGAACTAATGAAATGTGTAATAACAACTGAATATTGCTGTCGTAAAATATCAGGTCAAAATTCCTCTTCTGTGATTTTTAACATTCTTCGCAGTGAAGCTTAGGAATCTGTTTTCTGGACAGCAAATCACTATTGTTTGATCCTAGCTCTCAAATAGGACCATCATCTAAAGCATTATCATATAGAATATCTAAACCAAATTCCTCATCACTTTCAAAGCTATTATCAATAATAATATCATTTTGAATGTGTTGATCATCATCAGAATCAGAATCAAAATAGCATGGTGAGTAAGGATATGGGCAATCCTCTAATACCTTTTCCTCTTCTCTATATTCTTCTTGTTCCTGCAAGCCATTAGATCTCTCCTTGATAGCAACAAGATTGTTATAATATTCAAGGATATAGGTATTCTTACAAAAGAGTTTCAAGAGTTGTTCAAGTGTTGTAGCAAGTCTTGGTGTGAGGCTACGAGCTTTATCTATATTAAACATAACTATCTCAAGAATTCCCATTACAATAGTAAATTCCTCGGCTGCCTTCATATCAGTGGTCATAATTTCATTATTATGGTAAGAGGCAATTATAGGCATACTCTCAAGCTTGCATTGAAAATTAAGATGCTTAGGATATTGATCTATGCAGCAAGATACATTATACCTATCACATAATCCATGGCCAATTACATTTAATGCTTCCATTATAAACCTTTTTTGATCAACATTAATTGATCCAACCATAGGGGGTTGCATAAGTACGTGACTCATACATTCCACGAACATAACAAATGAACTAATTTTTTTGTGTTTTTCAAATAAGGAGAGTATAAACTGATACATAACTAAAAGTAAAGCTAATGAGAAACTCACAACCAAACAAGTTTAAAGGAACCTCCCCAAGCTTAGATGATTGTAAGATATAAAACAAGATAAAATAAATCTAAAGTCTAGTGCACACAAGAATAGAAACTTAAGCGCTACGCTCCCCGGCAACGGCGCCAGAAAAGTACTTGATAACCCCCAAGAGCAGGGGATCACTGTAGCACCTCTCAATGTGGAAGTAGGGTATCGATCCGCAGGAGCAAGAAGGAAAAGTTATCTATTCCCTACAACTAAAGTGTCACAAGTTTTAGTTGATTATGCACTAAACAAGTTTAAAGAACAAGATGGTTGATTTAATGGATGGAAGTTTAATGTAACAAAACAAGAATGTAAAAGTGTCCCAATCCTCTTCAATGCAAGAGGACAAGACAAAGGTTTTCTCTTATAGGAACAATGGACATGGGTTCACTCAATCCTCTCTCCCATCTATGGTGATTATCATGTTATAGATAAAAAGTACACACAATTGTCATGCTTTAATGGTAAACTTCTATGACGGCTACATGTCCTAAAACACATAGTTGAAAGAAAATAATCATTTGTGTTGCTAGGTCACCCTCGTAAGGCTAGCGTGGTTTGTTGTCACTCCCACATCATACTTCTTCCTTTTTACCCCCAGATAAAGGATGTTGGGCTGTATTTGTCACTCAATACATATGCCGTTGTCACATCGGCCATTCCGTACCTACATACATCATACTTCATAATGGACAAT
Source organism: Poa pratensis (assembly GCA_947311845.1). Classification (NCBI taxonomy): domain Eukaryota; kingdom Viridiplantae; phylum Streptophyta; class Magnoliopsida; order Poales; family Poaceae; genus Poa; species Poa pratensis. Next base: position 5,620,601 of record CAMZMU010000093.1, on the reverse strand, counting down.
ATTCTAAACACTAGTGCAATGATTCATATTTCATGTGCATGACCACATCTCTCTCATCTATCTACACTTGGTGGTGTCAATCACCTCATGACATGGATAAACAAGGCATTATGCATAAATCGAACCATCACATGCATCAATCATCATGACATCCAAAGTATGATAAGTCATAAAAGATCCAACACAACGGTAAATGCATAACAAATATCATCTCATACCACAATATCCACCATAGGAATTACATAGATAGATCCATACTTATGCAAGGCACATCATATGGACTTCAACAATGATCATACATAGAGAGATTAGATCAAGTTACCACCACAAACCCAAAGTCCAGGGGGTGGACTACTCCCCCTTCATCATGGTGATGATGGTGGAGATGTTGGAGAAGATGGAGACCACCCCGGCAGCGCCCCGCCGGAGTTTTCCCCCTCCAATCTGCAGCTCCAGGTCTTCTGTTTCGTGGTTTTGTGTTTCTGCCGCGCCCCTCTTCCGAAAGCCATCGGGGGACTATTTTTATAGTCGTTTTTAGGTCAAGACGGAGGCTCAGGGAAGAAGATCGACGACATCGGAGGCTCGTGGCCCAAGTTAGGGGGCCCCTCGCGGCCAAGGAATCTGGCCGCGTGGGCCCACCTCTTTCGGTCCTCGGGTCTCCGTTGGCGCAGCAGCACGTCCTCGCCGCCCGCTGGCTCCACATGGCCTCCCTCATGCTCGCCTCCGCCGACCTCCTCTTCCCCCGCGTCCCCGACAAAGGTCAGGCCGCCCCTCCCCCTCTTCGCTTCTCGTTCGATTCCGCCTTTTGCTTATCCTATGTCGTTCGTGCGCCGCAGATCTCGAGTGCATCCTCGCCATCGTCTCCAACCTTGTCACCAAGGCCGGATCCGAGGACGAGGCGCCGCAGATCGCCGAGGCCATCTGCGCAAAGCTCGTCCAGCAGCCGGCCGAGAAGCCGGCGCTGCGCATCAAAGTGTAAGCAACACATCCACTCCGCGCTGCTACCCGTGTATCTGTATTGGAACTGCTTCGTTTCCTTACGATGCCTGACCAATGTGTGGATGTGTTCAGTCTGTTCAGCTTGTACAACCTGCTGGCGAGCCCCTACGGCAAGGCCTTTGTCTACAGGAAGGCGCTCGAGGTCGCTGCTGCCGGGAAGGCTGCGGACTGCGTCATCCCCAGCTTTAAGAACATCGACACCATTGTAGCCGACTGGGGCATTGGCAAGTTGGAGCAGAGGGAGCTGTTCCTTGCTGTCTCCAGGATCCTCAAAGACCAGAAGGGGTGCGACACACACCCCTCTTTGCTTCCAAGTTCCTTGCATTTCTTTATCGACTTGGCAAGATTTTATTTTGATGCAATTAAATCTTCTTGTTGCGATTGACAGCATGAGCAAGGAGTACTTCAACTTTCTGAACAAGTACCTAGCCACATTTGATGGATCGGGTGATGACGCCGACGTGATCGGTGAAGCAAAGGAAGAAGCTGCTGCAGCGATCATTGAGTTCGTGAAGTCAGCTGATCTCTATCAGGTACTCCTGTCCTTTAGTTAACATCCCTGCTGTTAGGTCTTCTGTTTGTGTAGAAAAAATTGTGTGGACATACTGCGTATTGAGTTTGATTACTGTGATCTATGCATCACTGTCTCTGTATCAGAATTTGATATAACATGTTGTTCTCCAATCATAGTACCACATATGAATATGGTTGTAACATGCCAATGTTACTTATATGGTTGTAACATGCCAATGTTACTTATATGGACAAAGGTAAACTAAAACTATCTGCTTGCATATGGATTGCATTGATCTTTGTCAACCTTGAATATGTGTGGTTATAACATTGCCATAAACATGTCCTGTACAAGAATTCTGTTTTGGATGTATGGTTTATTTCTTTCAGTCAACATGTTCCACTGCTGCTGCCTTTCATTGCATTGCTTTGTGCCTCTACTACTGCTTTGTATGACAACATGTCTTATATGCCAACGGTAGCTCTGAAACTCTTGCATTTATCGAGTTTTAATCTTGACAAGCTATACATCTGTTCATCAGGCCACTTAAAAGACCTTGCGCCTGCACTTTCATTCCATGTACTTTTTTTTATGGAAATATGTTCATATTGCAGTGTGATCTGCTCGATATGCCAGCTCTGGCGCAGCTAGAGAAAGATGAAAAATACCAGCCAGTTTACCAGCTATCGAAGATATTCCTTACTCAGAGGCTAGATTCCTATCTAGAGTTTCAGTCTGCTAACGCTGCCTTGCTTCAAGGACATGGTATGTTCTATTGAACAAATGCTAACAATTCTATGCTACTTATTTTTCTTGTTATCTAATGTTGGACCATTTACAGGACTGGTTCACGAGGAGTGCATAACCAAAATGCGACTAATGTCTCTGCTTGATCTGAGCAGCCATTGCTCTGGTGAAATCCCTTACTCTGCAATTACAAAAGCACTCGGGGTAATCAACTCATCTTGCCTTCCTTGTGTTGTTCACTTACTGTAAGTCTGTATTGACCTTTTCTAGTTCTCTACTAGATCAATGATGATGAAGTGGAATATTGGATTGTGAAAGCAATTTCATCCAAGATTCTGGACTGCAAAATTGATCAGCTTAATCAGTTTGTCATTGTCAGGTATATATGTCCACAAGAACTTTCTAAAAACGTGGTCAACGGGGAATGATCCCTCCCTTGACTTTACGTTGTTAGGTAGGTGAGATGCCCGGTTTATTCGAGTATGCCTCGGCGCAGCTGGGACTCGAACCCGGGCCGGCTAGGCGCACACTCGCAGACCCTGCCACTGGGTTAGCACCCAGTTCTCAAAAAAAAACTTTCTTGGCTAGCATTCATAGTTTAGCTGTGCAGGAAGGTTTTGTGGTTCATATTAGTGTGTTATCTTTTTTTCTTTTCTTTATTACATGGTCTTCTATGTAATTTCAGTCGGCAAACTGAGAGGATCTTTGGGATACCACAGTGGAAGAGTCTTCGTTCAAAGCTTGGAGTGTGGAGGGTAAGTCTCTCTCGGTTACCTCATCTCAAACATGCATCACTTTTCCAGTTGCTTATGAATGCCAGAAAACTTTACTGCACTGATTTGAACATGCATAGCTTTCTCGGATTCATATGTTACTCTTTTGCATTGTTTTGAAAAACATTAAATGCTTACCCAGCAACTGATTCAGTTTCCTTTTAAAATTGTGCTACAGGCAAATATCGCAAATGCTATCAGCACAATCCAAGCTAACAAGGTGGCTGAAGATGGTGGACAGGGGATGCAAGGACTGATGATCCGCTGATTGGAACAAAGACCCTACATTCAGATTATAGTCTGAAAGATTAGACGAGCAATCCTTCTGTATTAGATATCTTGTAATCCGAAATTCGTTTACCATGCTGGCTAGATTTTGGTCGCAACGGTGTGCCTAAGCAATCTCATGTTGCGTGGATTTTGTAGACAAAGCCGTGCTTTGAAGTCAGCCGTTCCTTGTTATACAGAGTCCTGATTGTTCATACTGGATGCCTGTTTATCATGGTATTGTTTCCTTCAAAGGTTTGGCTTTGGGATTGATGAGAATCTGTATCGCTTTTTCTGTTGAACATCTTGTGCGTGTGCTGAATGTACCGCTATAATCGTAACACAAATTTGGATCCTGAATTCTGCAAAATTCATCTGTGCCCTGGGTTCATCTGGTATAAGTGTATGCTCAAACAGCTATCTAATGAACATCTAGCAAAACTATCCATAGCTAAGCAAAAATATTTGAATTTTGTATATATCACCTTTAGGCTTTTCCAACTCAACAAATGAATACAAATCGCGACAACATGTACATTTACATGGCAATGAGCCAAAGAGTTGCCCAACTAGTTCCCGATCCTACAAAATATTTCCCAAAAGTTGGATTGAGATATGTAGCACCCTCTTGTCGAGAGATGCTTCTCAAAGGTATTAATCTGGGATGCCACCTGTTAAGCCCAATCTTCAAGGCTTAACTGCTATGTAAATGCCTGAATCAAAGTACCAGAAATTGGGTTTAGAAAAGTCTAAAGAGATCTGCATAAATGCGTTGCAAATATTTAATATTATGGTAAAAAGATCAAAAGAAAAGAACACAAACATACGCATGATCCGGTTCCTAGGAAGATCGCCTAATTTTTTTTACAAATAACCAATTTAAAATTTGTGTCAATTAACTTGAGCTAGGTGTTTATTCAGCTTAATAAAATGAATATACTGAAAATTATCGTAAGTTTGCAAAACTGGAAATTCATTTGCAATATATTGAACTAATTTAGCAATCCTTTTCAATACACAGGCGAAAAGCATGCTTTTTCACGAAAATAAAGAATTGTATAGTGACTGAAAGCCAGCTGTACACACCATAGTCCACGTCAACCAAGGACACCGGGTAGATGAAAATTCAAAGGAGTCCCAATCAAAAGCCAACTAATTTAATAAACTAAGCCCTACCATTGCAGTTCGGCGATTTTGTGGAGAAAATGTCATTGGAATAAAGAGACAAGACAAACAGAACCGAATGACACTCATGTATAAACGCTAGCGTCAAGTTGAAGGGCGCAAGTGCGCATAAATGAGAAATAGCTAAGGATCACAATCCAGATGTAGAGAGCGAAAGCAGAGTTTGCAATGGGATTGAGAAAGTAAACCAACCTGTCAAATGAGTTAGTGCTTTGCTGAACAGAGCTGTTGATGCTACTATTTTAGAGGAATAATCACATCCAGATTCGTGGCAACTCGCCATCCTTTGGGATAGACCAGACTCTCAGACCCAAATGGCACATGCCAGTTCATTATTTGAGAGCAGTCAGCAGGTAAGCCTTCCATCTGGCTTTCATCCTCCACTAGCTGCTCTACAAACGTGGTTCCCTGCAAAGTAACAAGAATCTCGGCTGTTATTACCATGCAGAAAGGCATCGGAAACAAAGTCCAAACAAATGGATTTGATCACCACCATGTGGCATGTGTTAGATGACTGCATAGAACTGTAACCTATTCTTATTTTACTCCATTGCCACCTTTCATTTTATTTTTTATTTATTCATATCTGGTATCGGTATAATGGTTGGAGTGAGACAAAATGTCGATGAACTAAATGCATACAATCACTGTAATGGCCATTAGAGTACTTGAACATGGTACTGTGTGTAGCTCAAGAGATTTGAAGAGAAACAAGGAACTTACTTGGAAACCCTGTTCCACCATCTCCGGATGCCGGATCGAATTCCATGCCAGATGGGACCTGAGCTTGGAATCCCAGAGCATGGTGCTGTTGAATGCGAAACCCGACATGGAAACATGAAATCTCTGGAGCTTGTTGGCTTCACCACCTGTATGCCACCCCACAACTTGGTTCTGTTTACATACGGGCCCTTCCAGCACGACGGTGTTACCACCGTCAGAGATCACCGGAACAGGCCATGTGCCGAACCTCCTAAATCATGAGAGGCAGCAGCAAGTCAATAAGTTGGATCTTTATGCATCATCCAGTTTTATCCAGTAATACTCCCAGAACTTGAGGTTTGAAATTCAATGCACCGAACTGAATATTTGATAGAAACTGTTCATGCAAGAAACTGTCCTAACATTGTAAATTACTACTAGTACCGAATCATCAATAGAACCGACTTGCTGATTGTTGACATTACTGATTACTGAATCTGTTAGAGGGAAATGCTAAGAAATCCGAAAGATCCGATCTTTGACTCGGTACTTCAGGTAACTCGATGCCCAAACTCGTTTTGGCATCCTAGAAACCATAAATTAACTACTCAGATCTTATGACATGAATCAGCAATTGCGGAGTTTACCAATTCCACGCGTTCAACTGAATCTGAAGGCGAGAAATCTGAGAAAATGGGCACCTGATTTGGCGGAGGCGGTCGAAGAGATGAAGGGAGTAGACGCCCTCCTCGTCGGCGAAGTAGACGACGCCGTCGAGGCGGTGGTTCTCCACTACCTCGAGGCCCGCATTCATCTGGAGCGGCCGGTAGTCGATGGAGGAGGAGGAAGACGCGTTGAGCTTGTCGCAGCAGCCGACGTAGCGGTGCATGACGGCGGTGTGGCGCAGCGCGAGTGCGGCCTCGGGGGTGGGCTTGCCGGCCTCGACGACGATCCAGAGGACGGGCGGGCTTACGAGGCGCAGCGTCTGGCCCATCCGGCTGAGGTAGTAGGCCTGGGACGCACGGGCGCGCGTGGGCGTGATGACGATGAGCAGGTTGTCGCCGTACTCGTCGGCGCCGCCGGAATCGGAGGGGTCTTGCTGGAGGTGGTGAGGCGTGGGGAACTGCTGCTGCTGGAGCTGGTTGAGCTGTTCAGAGGAGGCGGCGTTGGGCGGGACGGGGAGGTGGGGGCGGAGTGGGAGGTGGGAGAGGAAGTGGAGGAGGCCGAGGAAGGAGCCGAGGAGGAAGAAGGCGGCGAAGCGCGGGAGCGGGCGGCGCGTGAAGAAGAGGAACGGGTGCTTGCCGTGGTGGTGGTTCCTGGGCGAGGAGGAGGAGGAGGCGGCCGAGGAGCCGTGGCGGAGCGGCGAGGAGGGCGGCGAGGAGGCGGCGAAGGGGTGCTGGTGCCGCAGCAGGTGCTGCGACTTGGCCGGCGAGTGCGGCCGTCGGATCGACGCCATCGCTACTGCTGCTGTCCCCCGAAGCAAGAAAGATTGCCGCTTCTTGTTCTTGGATTTGGGGTCAGAGGAGAGGCGGACAGGCGGGGGTAAGAAGAAAGCTGGGAGTTCGGCCGATGCTGGCGGGACCAGAGAGGCAGGCGGAGACGAAGCAGTAAGGAACTAGGAACGGATCGTGAGGCGAATGGCGGGGGGATGTCAAATGAAATCGAATCGAATGGGAGGGAAGGTTGGCGTGGTTTGGTGGGGGCGGGTCCGAGGTCGCCGTGGACTGGAAGAAGAAGTGGAGAGGGAGAGGTTAGGCGGAGGAGGTGGAAGAAAGGCAGGCAGGGGAAGGCGAGAGGAAGACGACGCGGGGGCAGGCAGCGGAGCTAGCGGAGGAACGGAATGAGAGCTACACTCTACAGACTACAGCTTCTACTCTGCTCCGTTCCGATCTGCAGGGTGTAATAACAGGGACGTGTTTAATAAACTCCAAACGGAATTTTTTTGGCGATGCTTGAATACTCTCTTTTATTTTTGGAAGATTTCGCGTGCTTTGACCTTAGCATTAACTTTTTATTAATTCTTTTTGTAGCGCATTTCTAAATAATTTCGGAAGATAAAGCATATAGGTTAAGTCAAATGTTAAAGTTCGTTAAGTTTGACCAAATATATATAAGAAATATCAACATCTACGATACTAATAAACACACCACTTAGGATATATCTTATGATGATGGATCTACTGATACTGATTTGGTAGTGTAAACGTTCATCTTTTTTACTATACAGTTTGTCAAACTTAGAGAAGACACTGACTAAATTTTGACCATATATCTTTAAGTAATGTTTATGCATTGCCCCGTTCGTCCACGACTTACTAAATGTGGTCCGGAAAACACCCATAGTTCAGTTTATACTCTTTAGGTTTACCTAACCAAACACTAGAAACCAATATTAAGATATTTGTACTCTTCAGAGAAATTTTTCATAAACATACATCCTATATTGATTATGTAATTTACAAATAAAATTCAAGAAGAAATGCATGTTTGATAGAACGATTCAAATTTATCACAATACAAGTGGAATAAAATAGTTAGCAACATTGCTATGCCAAATAAGTAACGTAAAATTATATTTGCCAAGACTGAAACATGTTAAAAATTAGTTTGATATAAGTGTAAGAGTTTAGTATACATTGTATTAATTTTAATTTGCACGTGCCAAAATCAAGAAGCCTATTGTTTATGGCTGAAAGAAGAGGGTTGGAGGTGTTGGAGTCTATGCCCTCGAGTTGGATTCGACATTACGACTAGGTAGATGTCGCCGTAATTTCTGTAGTGCTTATGGACAATATATGTTCTGTTATATTGTTGAGTGTGTGATTCAACCATGAAACTTTATGTGTTATAAAATAGTTGTTCATGTTTTTCCTAGTTAGTGGAGTTGTGTGTGGCAACTTAAACAAATTAAACATCGAAGTATGTTGTCTTAAACAACGCAAGAGCCGCCTCTCAGACGTTGCCCTCCAAAACATCGATAAAGTAGGAGGGATGCGGAGATCAACGAACCAGATACGTTGTGAGGGTTTTGGGGCTTCTCTCACACTCACTCGGCTTCTTGCTGCTGAGAGTCTAGGACCTAGCTAGCCTAGTGAGTTGTCACCCTTGTTGCAGCGTGGTTTTAGCCATGATGAGCAAGTTGTAATTCTCAGCTAATACACTTTTCAGGGCGTATTCTAGAAAAATAAAAAAAGCGGGTCTACTTTCGAGTGTCCAAATCTCAAGAATATCCAGGGTGTGTTTTTTTTTGTCTAAGATTTTTGATACTATAAAACTCGGCGTCTCTTTACTCCCACTTCGTAATATTTACTTTTGTTTATTCACGTGTCATTTTCTAACATCGTCTAGCTACTCCATCGTTCTTCAGTGAGTTGTTACAAAGTCACGATATAAAAAGATATTGTAAGCACGACTGTAAGTCTGTAACAATGTAAAGCAGTAGAAGCATTACTCTTATATTAGTTGTTGGTTAACTGAAACACGATGGACCGGTCTTGCCACTTTCGCACAAGGGTAGGAGTACCTGCTAACATGCCCATGGGACCTGATCAGCTAGCTAGCTGCATTGCATGACGCGTTTACGTCGGAAGTAGGAGTAATACAGTACGTGTGAACGAGTGAAGAGGCAGCCCGGCGGAGGTTGACGCGTCCGATCCGGCGGCGCTCCGAACGAACGAACCGAGCTGAAAGCGGAGCGCGTGGGCCCACACTTCTGTTATCCTTCCCAGCCGAGTCAGCCACGCCCACGCATCGCCAACTTACAAGAGATCGAGCATCTGGACCTCGATTTTCGGTTTCAGCTAGCCATCCGTCTACAAATAATCCCGGAAAAAACAAAAAACAGACTACAAATAATAAAGAAGAAAGAAACAGAAAAAGCTTTGCACGCAGCGGAAAACCCCTCGTATGCTAGCTATCGGTCGTCTACCGTGGGGCGTTATAAGTTGAAGCTTCTCTGGATTCCCCTACGGAAGAAACTTGTAGCCTTGTAGGCATGTTGACCCGGCGGTATATGCCAACGCTATGCTAGGGAATTTCTGTCCTTCATGGACCTCTTGTCCTATCCCTTTCTTCATGTACAGGCTAGCAAGCAAGCAAACGCATGCATAGCACGCCAAGCAAGCAAGGTGCAAATGTTCCCTAAAAAAATATATATGGTGCGAATGGAGTTCTCTTCCTACTAATTCCTTCCTCTCGCTGGCTAGCTGACCTTGCAGCCTATACCTTCCCTCTCGTCCCGGCCGTTCTTCTAGCTGCACATGCACCAGATTCGCGGCGATACACATCTTATCTGTTACTCTTTGCTGAGATCGACGGATATATACAATTAGCAGGATCAGACGAACTGACGATTGTCTACGAAAACAAAATGGGAACGAGTTAATTGCACCGGTGGTCACACAACTCATCGGTCGTGTGCAGTTAAGTCACACATCTGGAAAACTGGATTTTTTAGTCACGCAACTGAAAAAGTGGGTGCATTTTGGTCAAATACCGGACACGTCATCCCGTTTTGGATGAGAACTTTTCAGAAAACCCCTGCTATTAGACATGACCCACATGTCAGATCTTCTCAGCAAATACAAATGAAAAATAGAAAAACAAAGTCAACGCTGCTGCGTTCGGTGGCTTCGTCTCTGTCGTCTCCCGCGATGCACCTACAGCATAAATCCTATGCCAGCGCTGGTTCAGATGAGGCTGTGCACTCTTCTTCGTTTTTTTTGTACAAGGGGTGGGCCCCGAAGACCCCGGAGCTGCATTTCAATCGAACACGTGGCAGGTACAGTTTACAAAAAGGTCCTTTTCGTCTATTGTCCTGAGAGACCTGCTATTCGAAGAAAGGACATTCGCTTTTACAAAAAACACCCTAGAACAAAAGGATAAAAAGCAATCAAGTCCTAGAGAGTCTCCACCACCTATCATCGGCGATCTCCAGGAGGAAGGACCACCGAGATCATCGGAGCACATAGCGCTCGATCTCTCCATTCCGGCGATCAAACACAGCCGCCAGCAAGCCTGACGCGACCGGGAACGAATCACTTGGTCGCATCTCACCGCCGAGCACTGGCGTCTGGTCGAAGAGGCCTCCATCAAGGAGGTTGAAGATTGGCCACACTTTTGGCCAAAGATCGCAGCGGTGAACAAGACCGCTACGTGAGGGGCTCTAGGTTGCAGCAGGCGCCACTCCACCGATCTTGAGGAAAAACAGCAGCACCACCTCCTCTCCTCACCTACACGGCCGGCCAGAGGAATAAGGCACCACTTCATCCCGCGATCTGCAGAGCAGGTGATACAGCAGACGATTTTGTTGAATCGGCTCCGCCCATCTTCAGCCCTGCAATAGATCCGCCATGGATCCGACCTGCGGAGAAGAAAAGAGCCGCCTCCAGCGTCGCTGCGATTCGCCGAAGAGCAGCCGAGGAGAAAGAAAAAGAACCAGACGACTTTATTAAGGAAGATGCCTGGCGCGAGCTCATCCGACTGCCACAACTCGCGCCACAGGACAGCAAACACAACCATGGCCAGGGCGTGCCAGATCCAGCCGAAGGGATCCGACAGCCTACTCCAAGACGCCATAAAGGACCAAACAGCAAGCAAACTAGACCTACTATGTACAGCATGGTGGCCGGAGCCTCCCTCAGTTGCTCCCCGTCGGCATGGCCGCCGGGAAGGACCTCGGTTCGGTCCGTGGAAAGAAGGGCGACTCTCAACTGTAGCAGAGAGAGAGAGGAGAAAGGGGGAGAATGAGCCTCGCACGGCTGGCTCAGCAAGAGGATTCACTCTTCTTCGTCGCGTACGGCTGAGAGCAGAGCAGAGATCCTATGGCAGTGCTGGTTCAGGGGACGCCGCACGGGGATGGGATTGAGCCAGCCCGCTGGCCCCTGCTCCGTGCCTCCGCCCTCTCACCGCCCACTCACGCTGTACGAGGCCGAGCTCGACGACCTCCGCAGCCAGCTCCAGGGCAAGCAGGTCCAGGTGGACGGCCTCAAGGAGAAGCTCGCCACGCCGGGCATTTCGTCGAACACCTGCCAGGGCAAGCAGGGGCACGAGCTGGGGCGCGGCGGCGGCGCCCGGGTGAGCGCACCGTCTGCCGTGTGCACTCCACCATGTGCCCCACCCTGCCCTTGAGCTTGTCGGCCATGAAGGCGGGGGCGACCATGTGGCGCTGGTGTGACCAGCTTGCGCCGTTGGCCATGAGCAGGCCGCGGCCAATGAAGTGCTTGGCGCCCTGCCGCTGCAGCCACGACATGCCCGTCTACTGCGCGTGCTTCGACGACAGCAGCTCCTGCACCATGTCTGCGTCCGTCACGCACACCCGCGGCTCACTGCCGTACTAGTACACGAACAGACTATCGCAGCAATGGAACACGGGGTTCCCCTAGTGCTGCCAAAGTGGGTCCACCCCATGTGGGCCCAAGATGAAGATGGACAAGGCCAAGACTCAAGTCAAGCTGGCGGGTTCACCGTCCGCCCCGCGAAGGCCAAGCAAGGCCTACGTCGACAAAGGGCTCCGGTCCTGGGGGCCTCCCGGGTCCCCGAACCAAGCAAGAAGGCAAGAAAGGACCCGAGAACCCGAGTTCCCGGCAGGAGGCCAGGCTCCCTCTTGGGTACTTCCCCACATCACTGTGGATAAGCTCTCTACCTCACGCTAGAAGACTTCAGAAGACTTGGGAAGCAAGGCGAAGGTAGCGCGGGCAGGAAGCACAGCCCGTGGTGGTGTCAGCCCCTGTCCACCCCAAGGCGGACGCTCCCACCTAACCCAAGGGAGACGCTAGGCTGAGAAGAGGTCACGTCTCCCCCTAAACTAGATAAGGAGGGTCCTTCACGCCGAAGGTCCCTCGTGCCCCTCACGTGACCCTGTGGCAACCCCTTAGCCTATAAAAGGAGGACCAAGGCACGGAGTAGAGGGGAGGTCGAACCGAGGAACAAGTCGAACCAGAGCAAGACTAGACTAGGGCTGCGAAGGTAGAGGGGAAGGTGATCTCCTCCGGGTCAGGATCTGTCCTTCTTCTACCTCCAGCCAAAACCCTTCCGGGTACCCCATCCGGGAGGCTCCATTGTAAGCCACACTATCAAGAACCCATCAATCTAGACATGCAGGAGTAGGGCTTTTAGCCTCCGGGCGGCCTGAACCTGGGTAGCTTCTTGTGTCCCTTTGGTTGCATGCTTTGATCGTGGAGAGGAGATCTTGATCTAGACTCCGCCCGAGAAGACGATTCTCAGCCTCCTTCGCGCCCCGTGCCGAACCTAAAAGGGGGTATCCTATACTCCCGGTGTCCGTGCATCGAGACACGACATCTGGCGCGCCAGGTAGGGGGCGCAAGCGCTGGATTCGTCTTCTTCTTCATCGACCTCAAGTTCAGCGCCAAGTTCATCGTCAAGTTCATCGTTAAGTTCTGCGTCGAGCTTCTCGTCCGTGACAAGATCTGCTCCAAGATCCCCGGCGCATTCGGAGCAACATTAGTTTCGGCTCTCACAAGTGAGGTGCCGAATCCGACGGCCAAGATGACAATGAAGAGAAAGGGAAAGGCAGCCTTGGAGTTCCTGCGGTACCCTGGTCTCGGCTTCGTTCTTGACGAGTCCTCGCCAGCACCTGCAGCTGAAGATCGCGCCTTTGGAGTCCATTTCGTTCCTCCCGCCGCTTATGTCAGCTCTCTGGTCAGCAAGGGAAGACCTGTGGAAGGTGCCACGAACATTGATGTCCCTCTTTCCCCATGGACGCATGGAGTGAAGGAGGAACTCTGTTCCGACGCGCCAACCACAGTGCCGCTTCCGGAGGAAGAAAACCTCGACCAAGACATGAAAGGCGAGCCTCGGCAAGAAGATCCTCTCATCTACGTGCCCCAAGAGCTCAATATTCCTCTGCGCAAAGATGGCCAGCCCGGAGTGTGGTGCATGTACCACAGATCTGACAGGCATAGTCTTGAAGATTGCCGACAGTTCAACGACATCCAATACGCCAGAAGAACGGTGATTGCTATACATGTGGAGAACCAGGACATATCAGCCGAGATTGCCCTCTCAATAAGAAGCCCAAGAAAGCCAAGGGGAGCGCCACAGCTAGGGTTCCTCAAAAGGGAAGATCTTTCCGGACTTTCGCCAATGCGTCCACTCAGACTGAAGAGCCCCCGGAACCTTGCCCACTACCGGCACCCCCACAGACACAAGACAGTCAAGGGCAAACTGCAGCTAGCTGGGATCAAACCTTCATCTGCGGAGATTTGGCCAAGGGAGAGTGGGATCTCCCGGGTCACATCGTCGCAATACAGCCAGGACCAAGTGGACCCCCTCAGAAGTATCGGATTGCTAAGTGGCTGGTATCAGGATCCCGCGCGTAAAGCAGCTTCAGGGTTTCCGGACCGGCACATGCCAGCAAGTTTGACGGGTCATCATCCAAGGAACATTCGGGTCCAGAAAGCTAAGACAACCGTAGGGTCTCCGGACCGGCGTCTCTGATACGCTAGCAAGTCGCCGGATCACCAGTTGGGTGGTCTCCGGGTAACTCGAGCAAGTAACACAATGGTCTCCGGACCGGCGCAAGCCAGCCAGTCATGCCCCTAGTCGGCATTGGAGGCTATCTCGGTTGGAAGCCTTGTCCCCGCCAAGAATTGCTGGGCAAGGAAGAATTATGTTTGAAATACGGCATAGAATACCCGCATCGGCGGCAGCGCGACTAAACGATTACCGAGGTAGCCTGAAGGAATCAAAACGCGAGCTAAGTATAAACGTGCTTGCACGGGCTTGTTCCCGGGTACATCTGTTTTATGTGCTTTGGCTAAGGCGAAAGCGGGCGTTCTCCTGGGCAGCGCCTTCGCGATGACACTGTCAGTTTTCCTCGGGTAGTGGAGTCGTGGGCTGAGGTCCGTGCTGTCAGGAAACGGTGGGTCCTTGGGGGGTTGCGCCCTGTGTCAGCATTTCGGACCAGTCTGAATGCCCACGGCTGGTTAGCGCTCACACCTTTGGATCCTTCCCGAGAGCGTTAAGCCCCCACGAGTATAATAAAACTTATATACTTTGGGAAGAAGTTATTTACATTTAAAAGCATGAGTTCATAAGCCAGTTGGCAATATCAGTACAAAAGCATGGTTCACGGCCCTTGGTATTGTCCTTTTCAGGACTTCACAGGTTCATGGGTCGTCTTCGCGGGAAAGGCGCTCCAAGATGTCCTCCACCTGGCGAGACACATCTGGAGGAAGCGGCGTCTCGGGTTCAGGCACCTCTAGCTCAGACAGCAAAGAAAGCTGCGGATGCCGCTAACGAAGTGCTGTGACAAACCGGGTCGTCACCTGCCTCACTGCCTGTTCCCCAGCAAGGCGAGTAGCTCTGCTAGCCTGCTCCTTGATACCCTTGATGAGCGAGGCCACGTACTTCAAGAACCCGGGATAGCGGACGAAGGAGGTGGAATGTGTGAGATCCTGGCTCAGGGCTTAATAGGATTGATAGGATACTCATGTCAACAAGTTGCAACTTCTTTTCCGGAAGCTCATCTGGAAGGAACTCCGAGGTTAAGCGTGCTTGGCCCGGAGCACTCCAAGGATGGGTGACCGACCGGGAACTCATTCCCGGGTGCGCACGAGTGAGGACAAAGTGTGCAGAAAAGACCAGTGTTGATCTGTGGGGCCAGTCTAGATATCCTAGAGAGCCGCCAGGGGTGACAGGCCCTGTCCGGGTGTGGGCCGGGGTGTTACAGAATGGTCAGCCAGGAGGACAGGCGGAGAAGGCACTCCCAAGTTCGTGAACTCCCTCACGATATCCAAGGACCCGTGGTTCATCGGAGCAAGATGTTGTTATCATCGCGGCGGTGGAGTGTGAATCGTCGCTGTTCTTTCTCAAGTGCGTCTCTTGCTTCCGCCAGCTCGACCTGCACTATTTTCAGCTGGTTGGACACCTGCTCGTGTTGATGCCACGCAATCTGAGCTTGAGATTTGGACGCTTCCATCGCCGTTCGCCGTCAGCCAGCTCCTTTGCCTCCTTCTTGCGAAGAACGGTCATGCGCGCATCTTTATCCTTCCAGAAATCGTTCGCCTCGCCCAGTTCCCGGATCCTTCTTTCCATGGCGATGCGGCCAGCCGTGGCCTCTTGCTTGAACTTCTCAGCTGCATTGAGAGCCTGCTTCTGCGCCTCGATCGTGGCAGCCATCGGCTCGACCCGGGCGGACAAGCTGTCTCTTTCGCCCCTAGCTCTCTAGAAATCCTTGGCGGCCTGTTCTCGCCTCTCCCTCTCGCTCTTGAGCTCGCTCTGGAGTTTGGAGACCTGCTTGCCTAGTGACGAGACGGCTCTGCTTTTGGATCGAAGGTCATGTTCGACCTCGCTGCGAGCCCAGCTAGCCACGTTCTCCAGGCTCTGCTCAAAGCGGTCCTCGTCCCGCACCATTCTGATCTGGAGCTCCTCAATGGTGCCAAGGTAGCGGCGCTCTTCGTCTTCCAGCTCGGTCTTTCGTCGCTCCAGCTCCTTCTCGCGGCTGGCCACTCTCAGTTCCCAAGCGTAGAGCTGCTCTTCGTCCGCCGCCAGCTTCAGCTCTCTGCGCCAAGAGCCTCCTCCCCCGAGGAAAGCCGCTGTTCGCGAGCTTGCGAGTGCTCCCCGTCGCCGGAGGTCGGGGGCACCAACCGCGCCAGTTCGGCGCGGGCAAAGTACAAGAACTCCGAGACGCTGGAGAATGTCTTGGAAAAACCGGGGCCTTCCTCAACTCTCCCGGGTTCAAGGCAGGGGTCAGCGTTCCCAAGGGCCGAGCCCCTGGGGATGAACCCGCCTGCTTCAAGTCTGCGCAGTCCAGAGGTAGCCTGGGGATCCACGTCACGCCTTTCCCCGGGGCCTTCTGCACAAACAGCTTTGGCCTCGCCTGCAACGACTGGAGCCACCTCCCTGATCCTTGGGGCGGACCGGGGGCTCGGGGGCTCGGAGTCGCCTCCGTCGGAGGTGTCGGTGGAGCTCGTCGCTTCGGCATCTTCGCCTCCCCGGGGCCGTTTGCTTGGCCAATCCGGTGTCGGGCTCCTGTGCAAGAGACCAGAACAAGAAGTCAGGACGATGGCAAAAGGGAAGCAACTTCACGTTCAAGGTCAGTTGCCAGCGAAGCTTACCGGCGGGCTCTCTTCGAACCGGAGAAGCTCCATTTCTTCTTTACCAAGTCGTCAAAGAGGTCAGGCAAGGACAGGCTCTCCTTCCCAGCCTCCACGTCTGCAAGGGGAGGAGGGATAGCCTCCGACGCCTGGTCAGACTCCTGCATCGACGGCGAGCCTGGCGGCGCTGGCTGCTCCAGAGGTCCGTCTCCCGGCAGGTTTGTCGCCGCCTCGGAAGGAGCACCGGGGCCTCCGCGCCCGCAAGGCACTCCCGGAGGAGCCGCCTCGTCGCCTTCGTCATCCGAAGACCCGGGTTCTTCAGGGTAAACTCCCCGTGGGCAAGGCTCTGCCCCTTGGCCTCTCTCCTTGAAGGCTGCGTGCTTTGGGTGCCGGCGGGGGCTCAATCTTGGTAGTACCCGCCACCCCATACTCATTACACGCTGGCATTGAAGATCGGATGCCGTCAGCGGCTGGATCCTCGAACAGCGGCAAGACCTCATCCTGGAATTCAAAGGTACCCATGGCAACACATAGCCCATGGTCAGAGCCTAGGTAGTCTCTGTCAAGTGGAATCTGGACCGTGGAAGGCTGCTACCCACCTGAACGAGTTCCCAGAGAGGGCGGCTCCGGAACTGCAAAGGAGCAATCCCTCTGCGAAGAAAGTCTACCAGGATCATGGCGCCCGTCACTCCCCTTGCACGGAGCGCAGACAGCTTGTTAATGGCTGGAGCCAGGGCTTCCCCTTGAGAGCTTCTTTCCTTGGAATGTGTCAATCGCTCCGCTGGATAAAATGGAGTCATCAGATGGGGGTTGGTCCAATCAGCTTCGACGAAGTTGTCGGGTGAATACTTTGTAGATTAACCCGCGGCCCATATTTGGTAAAGTGCGACTCATCTACTCGCACAATAAAGGCCTGCATGGAAGCAAGCCCAATATCGCACCGCCCCAAGGAGAAAGATCTAGAAAACATATCCTGGAAGACGTGAGGAGGAGTTAGTCTCCAAGTAGGTTCCAGTCGATGTATTCCTTGTGGAGGAAGTTTCCTTTGTAACCTAGCGAGCCTCTGTGTATATAAAGAGGACTCGCAGGACTTAGACAGGGTCAAGCTATCAAGCCCTAAACCCTAGCTCTTACGGCGAGTTCCCAGATCGGATCGCCATCATTGTAACACCACATATATCATATCAATACCAAGCTAGGGTAGGAAGGAAGTAGGTCTTTACCTCACATTGAGGGGCCGAAACTGGATAAATCTGTGTTCGTCCTTGTTCCTGCGATCCCAAGCTCGGAGACGATTGACTCGCGCAAATCCCATACCTACGAAGTCATCCATGACATCTGACGTGACAAACCCACGACAGTTGGCGCCCACCGTGGGGCCTGCGGTCAAGAGCGTCATGTTCGGCGCAGGATCGGAATCAGGGTTCAAGGACATCGCCATCGGCCAAGTGGAAGATATCAATGGTGTTCCCTTCATCGACGACTCAGATTGGGGACCAGAGGTAGATCACGTTGAATTTGGGTATATTATTCCCGTCGGGTCTGTGAAAATCTTCGTTGGGTCCGTCAGTCGCAGATCTCAGACGCGACTCAAGGAGACGAATCAGGAGAGGAACTTCGGCCAGTTTAGGGTCTGCGTGCTAGAAGAACTGCAACAAGCCTCCGTCCCGTCGAAACCAATCTGGGAACCTCTGCCCGGCCGGGAGAAAGATCCCAGAGTTGAAGAAATCGAGGCTGTCAGGATGGAGCTTTGCAAAGAAGCACAAAGCCTCGCGGCAGAGCGCAAAAAACTCCAGGAAGAATATCGGCGACTGAGGCGTCGGCAGCAAAAGCAACAGGCAACTCGCGCTAGAACGAACGAAGGAGAGCAAGAGATGAAGCAGAAGTTCCACAACAATCCGTAGAGCAATATGCACGACGCGATCGGGATATTATAAAAAATAGCACCAGTCGGGGATACGCGAACTGATAAGGAAGCTCGCCATGCGATTGATCTGCTACAGACTGCCGCCCTACAGCAAGCAAACATGTATGGAGTCACGCCTAACGAGCCACAACACGAGGTATCGTGGGGCGAGGAAGGATGCAATATGGAAGAATTAGACAACCAGCTAGCAGGTTTGCAAATATCGCCAGGAGAAAGAGAGTAAGGCTGACGGTAAGCCGCAGATGCTTGATGCGACTCAACCAAACCAGTTTGAAACTGATTCAGATGAAGATACGACTCCTGTGAGCTCCTATTCGTTATTGAAAGGACCAGCATGTTTTGGGGAGGAAATACGGCTCACTCGTTTCCCACCGCGAACTTCGGCGAGTCGCAGCAAGTCACCACCTACCATAGTGATCTGGACCCTGTCCTATGGATAGAGGATTATGAAATGAACATGACAGGAATCAGTGTAACCCAGGAAGTGCTCGCAAAGTATTTTGACTTGGTACTACAGGAGAAGCCAGAGATTGACTGCTAAGGTTGCCACCAAAGTCAATAAACTCATGGGAAGAATTGAAGGATAAGTTCATCAAAAGGTTCCAAATAGAGGGCGTGAAGAACCTCAGACAGTGGATCCAGAAGGAGAACGAATCAAACCAGCGACTGGATAAAACAAGTCACGGGGATCCTTGACTCTGCCAAAGATACCACGGCACAATCTGAAGTGCAGGTTTGAGCCGCCGGTGCGTACCTTAAGTCGCACTGAACAAAAGATTAATACTTTCGGCCAACTCTCGATGACTACTAACAAGCATGCAGAGACAGACAAGATGGCAAGCGACACCTTGCCAATCTCAAAGGAAACAGAACACTGTAAGCATCAACTTAGAGAGCAGAAAAGAGACAGGGAGTCACTCCCCAACAGCGCCAAAGGGATTTTCGATAGTCCTTGCGACTTACATCGCAGAAGAGATGGAAGACCCGCGGGTCACACCAAGGCACAGTGTCACTGCTACAGGCGATGGAAGGAAGGTGATTCATCAATCGCGACTCACAGCGGACCAATGCAGCATAGGGACAAGGAGAACTCCTGTCAAAAGCCTGAAGCTTCAGTAAGAAGAAACATAGGGCAATTTCATACCGTGGATGTGCAAACGGCGGGCAACAAAAGGCAAATGAATAGCAGAGGGAGCCGCGACTCAACCCCAACTCCTCACATGGTCTCAGGCCATCAGTAAACCTCCGTAACCCAAAGCGAGTCACCCTGGGGACTCAGAATGGACGAACAGCAGGACGCGCCCACCAGATGGTGAATTTCAGCCATACAGTCGCGAGTCAGGAAGATAACACTCCAGGAATCGCTTTGATACAAAAACAAAACAAGAGATGGCGTATGTGCATAGATCCAATATCAATCAACAAGCCAAGTCAGAGAGGCCCAAACTATTGTGAGGCCTTACTCCCCGCGACTCATCCCCCAAGGACGTGAATTGGCATAAGTCGCAACTCAGTGTGACTAACCTATCAAAGATTTGACCCTAACTTTGGCATAAAAACATCGGAGCTATCATGCTCGACCCGAGTTGCTTTTAGCAACTCAAACATGAACCAACTAGGTGTTCAACCCACTCCATCAGGAGTATTATTTCGCAAATGAGTGCGATGAGTATCAAGTATGCATGACCTGCGAGGAACAGAAAACTCGCACTAAAGGGTCTGCATCGTCTTTGCTCACCCTGTAATAAATTGAGTGGTTATGAAATAAAGCCGGCACCCTTGACATTTAAGGGTTCGTCGTTTCGCCTCAACTATCATTGAGTCGCTGAGTCTTTTGAATTTCATACATCACCAACCCTGAGGGCTTTTTTACAAAGCACAGTGAGCACCGCTCGCTACCTCAACCCTTGCCAAACGAGTGGCAATCCTTAAGCTAGAAGCGTCTTGCATTATGCGGCGAAAGTACTGGGGTGTGGCGTCAATCGAGCTTGATTGCCTATCATGGCCGCTCTCGACCCTGAACACACATGTTCCTAGGAAATACTGAGCCGCGCGAGCGTCTACTTAATGGAAGTATCATAAAAGAACCTGCTTATAGGTCAGAAAAGTACTGCTTATAGTACACAAATTTTTTACATACTAACGGGCAAGTCACTATTGACGAGTCGCACACTACTATTGAATGTTTATTTCTGCTTTCGAGTCGCAGGAACAGAAACCTTCGCGGCTTGCCACGAGGCTGGGGCAGGAGGTGTCCTTATAGCCAAGGCACCACCAGATGAAGTGGAAGTACCACCAGGTCCTGAGGATGGTTCGGAAGCTCGGGATGATTCAGCCCCAGTGGATTTCTCCTTCGTAGCTTTGCTACCATCAGGGTTGAACTTTCCAGATAAGAGCCCAAGACTAAATTCTTAACAAGTATGTGGCTATCACACACATACCCTTCCAGATGTCGAAGTATTCAATGATGGGAACTCAGTACCATCCGCGCGCTTCGCCCGGTCATGAAGAGCAATCTTGCCTTCCTCTATCTCTAATAATATGCCCGAGTAATGTCAACACATGAGCAGCTCCGGAGCGAGCAGAAGACCCCTTCCAATCAGAGACATAGTGAGGACCTTAAGTAGCCTGTTCAG
The DNA here is from genome assembly GCA_947311845.1 of Poa pratensis. NCBI lineage: Eukaryota > Viridiplantae > Streptophyta > Magnoliopsida > Poales > Poaceae > Poa > Poa pratensis. The sequence goes on along the minus strand of CAMZMU010000093.1, from coordinate 5,599,794 downwards.
CCAAACTCACATGAATCTGGAGCATCAGTCGCAGGGCGATTTTTGTCAAACCTCTTTGGTTACTTTAAGAAGGCGCAGGCTAAAATCTTGAAGATATTCTAGTTGATCCTTCAAATAGGAGCGATACACAGGAGCGCCAGGCCCTGCAACAAAAAACAAGATATTATTCAGATCAGTAGCTCATGATGGTCACTCAGATATAAATGATCAAGAGACAAAGGATTAGGATGTACCAGCGAGTTGCAGAATGCTGATTTAACAGCAGATCCAAAACCCTCAAAAGCCTTGAGCAGCGAGTTATATTTCTCATCCGCGCGGCTAGCTCCCTCACATGGTCCCCTTTCAGCCGATCAAGCAGCTAAGATTTGAGATTCAGTCCCTCTCGCAAGGATTTTATCAATTCATCCTTCTCCATTATCGCTGCTTGGAGTCTGCTTCGAGCTCCTTAAATTGCTCTCACAGGAGTCAAGTTGATCTTTGAGTATTTGTATTTCTTGCGCTTGGTTCTTAATGATATCGCTATGATGTCCCAAGGCAGATCGCGTCACTCCTGTTTATCTAAGGAAATGCCCTTGGCTTTCATTGCGTCAGTAGCAACAAGCGAAGAAAGATCAAGCTGCGAGTATACGGAATAAACAGCAATTTTGAAAGGTACTTGGGGCTCCAAGCTTGGAAAAAAGAAAGAATCAACACCCTGCGAACTGACACAAGGTCTTGATCCTTGGGGGCTACAGTATGCGTACCAGGCGACTTGAAGATAATTGCCAACCAGGTCGCGCAATAAAGCAGCGTGCTTATCTCCTGCATCGATTATGGCATCCGCAATTGATTTGGAACTACCACGCTGGGGAGGTCAGCCGCTTCAGAAATAGGAGCTCCAACTTGAAGGGGCATCCATCAACATTAGGAGTCGCAGATGGCGTCGCGACTGGAACCACGGCAGGAGCCGCATCGGCAATACCCTCTTCTAAAGAAGGCTTCAATAAGTCGCGCCCATCGCTAGTTCCCATGTTCTCGCCAGCAACATCACCTTCACTCGTGGTTGGCTCAGAAAGATCAGTCGAGGAGGTAGACTTTGTATCTCCTCCAACCATGGCCCTGCAAGATATTGATGGTTATAGACCAAAATGGCAGCACAACAGTTATAGAAGGAAAGCAAGTCTTACCCAGAAGCAATAACGACGCTCTCATCAGGCAACCAGAAGAAGGAGAAGACAAATCTTGCAGGTCTGAGCCTGCGGGATAGAAAAAACAACAGTGAATAAACAACCCTTCATGAAGACACATGAATAACGAAGAAAAGAATGTCCACAAGGAAATACCCGAGCTTGTCGAGGGACAATTCTTCACCGCAGGCTCGGAGGGAATACAACGCTGCCAGGCTTAGCAAGTTTTTAAAGATTTGGCAGCTTTGATATCCACAAGCAACGCCAAGGCCTTGCGACGTTTCTCAGGTTACGAGGGATCTTCTGAGCTCTCAAGAGAAGGCGCTTAGAGTGCCTGCGAGGTACTTCAGGAAGCGGCAGAAAAGATGTGCCTGGAGCCGTGGACAAGAGAGCATTGGCCATTTGTTGCTCCTCTTCAGATGTGCTACCACCAGGCTCGGAAACAGTGCCATGTGCGATCATTTCCTCGCCAGGATCAGCGACTTCTTCTGGCAACTTCACAGTGGTTTCTTGGCCTGAGCCGTTCTCCTCTTTCGATGGAGAGTCCAAAAGTAAGGATCGATCTGAAAGAGAATCAACATCAGAAACAGTCAACTTTGAAGGAGGGAATCCTAGAGGGAAAAAGTACAAGAAAAATTACCACAAAAGGCATGTGTTCAGCCCAGAAGGGAGCAAGACCGACGTTATGATACGAGTCAATGTCCTCGTTCGTCACTCGGCGAATGAAGTTTATCCACTCCCCCTTATCCAATCTTCTGGGCAAGTGCGATCAACATCATCAGCATGGCAGGTGAAGTCCACCATAAGTCGCAGACGGCGACTCACGGCTGAATTCGCCATTTCGTCCAGCAAGATATAAGATCCAATCCGGTAAGGCCATGGAGCGTCAGCGCCCTCACCTTATCTAAAAGAATCTCGATGGAGGGCAACGAAGAAGGATCGGGCTTGGAAGACAAAGCAGAGGTAGCTTTGGGAAA